>MVGC01000186.1:0-42889 GCA_003589665.1 Aspergillus sclerotialis | reverse complement strand
GGGAGTTTAGAGAGGCAAACAAGTACAGCTTATGCTCAATATTAAGCGCTCCAAACGCGGTAAATGGCGCAAATTCACTCAGATGTATCATCTATTGTGACTTAGGGAAGGATGGATTCCACACTAGTATGTTGAAATCACCACTAATCGGCAATGCTATTTCCCCGAATAAGATCTGCCGCCCTCTCTGCAACCGCATACACTGTCGCCTGGATATTGCCTCGCGGCTCTAGTGGGAAAATGCTAGCATCAACCACCCGGAGTTTGCTCGTACCATGCACCCTGAGCTGGTCATCTACCACTCCCCCCAGTTCGACCGGCATCATCGAACAACTGCCTGCGGGGTGAAAGCACGAAAAGAGCCGGTCCCTGACTATGCGCCTGGCCACGTCCGGATCCTTTAGATCTGGAGTTATGCTTACAGCCGGAATCCGGTCCTCCGGCTGGAGAAGAGACCGGAATGGCTCCGACTGCACGATCTGTTCTATGTATTGAGTATGGCGTGCTAGGATCTCCAAGTCCAATGGATGGCTAAGGTAGTTTGGGTCGAAGACAGGCTTATCATCAACGTTCGACGACTTAATATGGACAGAACCCCGGGAGAATGGGTGGCACAGCGAAACCAGGATGCTGATATAGTTTCCGTCGGCTTTCTTTTCAAACAGATCAGCCATGCTCGTAGTACCGGAATTCGTGTGTAGCTGGAATGGAAGAAATATGTATTCAGCTACGGCTTCTGTGCTATCGCGGAGCATCCTAGAAATGATCTCAGTTTGGGTTTTGTTGCGCAGAGAAGGTGCCGCTGTTTTCCATCGGTGCACTGGTAAGGTGTGTATCGATTATATGACGACGGTCCTCTGTGGATGCTCGCTTGCTGCCGTCTACCAGGGGGAGAAAAGCAACACTGATGGGCAGACCAGCTAATGGGCCCGTCTTGGTTTTCTGATAGAGTTCCATGACAGATTGCGCCACTTGGGGATCTCGCATGATATCCCCTGACACCTGGCCTTCTGCGACCTTGTAGCTGATTGACGAGATGCAATGATCCTGCAGATTTTCTCCGACACCGGGCAAGTTCACGACAACGGGGATACCGTGTTTCTTTAGGAGTTTCGCTCCACCGATCCCTGATATCTCCAGCAGCTGAGGAGAATGCAAACTCCCCGCAGAGAGAATCACTTCTTTTCTCGCCAGGATCACTTTCCGCTGCCCCCTCTCGCCGTTTATTTGTACGCCTGTTGCAGTAGGCCGCCCATTGGACCCATCGCCCGCGGTAAATAGGATTCTTTCTACCACGGTTTCCGTTAGTAATGATATATTCGGCCGGTCTATTGGGTACACGGTGGCTAACCCCCGGGTGGAATTCTCTGGGTGCACCGACAAAGGACAGGTAAATGCACCCAATTTAGCACCACCGATGGGGTCTCTCGTATCTTGCCAGCCGAGCTTCGCAAACGTCTCGTCCCACGCACGGTTGAAAGTGCCATACGTAGCCGGGAAGCAAACGGGTACCGGCCCGCTGCGCCCTTGCTGGCTAGGATCTAGATAACTATGCAAGCCTAATTGTTCGGCAACTGCATGATCTGGAGCCGTATATTTGTGAAACTTCCGCAGGTATGGTGCCATGTTTTCTGTGTTCCATCCTTTGTTTCCAAGTTCCCCCCAGGCCTCAAAATCATGACAAGAGGGATACATGATCATGGAGAAGTTGAGGGAAGAGGACCCGCCTACCACACGGCCTCGCGGCTGCGTAATCTGCCGGCCATTAGCGTGGAGTTGGGGCTCACTTATAAAATTCCAATCGATTTTTTCATCACCGAACAATGTTGTTACCAGACCCGGTGTCTTAATGCGGGGGTCTTCTTTGAGGTCTGGGCCTGCCTCGATGAGGAGGATGCTTTTAGTGCCATCCTCACCCAACCGGGATGCAACGACGAGGCCACCAATACCCGCTCCGATGACAATGTAGTCAAATTCCTCGTTCGACGAGAGCTGCGTCATTTTATCTCTAGAGGAGCTATACGGAAGTGCAAGAAACGATTGAGTTGGTCACTTATGACTTCGGAACGCAGCTCATATTCGAGTATAAGCGTTAACATCCACTTTATATCGTACTCCGTGCCTCTTCGGATGCCGCATGCAGAACGTCCTGGTCCACGTGAACTATAGCTGTATTTTAACTTGTTACTGCCCCACGCCGATTAAGGACGATTATGTGACTTGCTCATGCTCGTGTTAAATTATAAGGAGTTCGACGTGGTGCTACACCAAGGGCAAGATACTGACAAATTGCTGCTAGCGTTTTCTTAGTTCACCTTAGGAAACTGCGAAGCGGATATATCCGCAGTACGGACAGACTACCCCCTCTATTTGGCCAACTTGATCGAGCGTACGTAGATCAGCTGGTGGTCTTAGAGGCCACCTGTACGAGAAAATCACTGCATATGCTTTATGGGCAAACGAATCACTGGCAACCAGTGTCAATAAATTATGTAGCATGCTGTTGCAAATTAGGTGGAGAATCACTTAGCAGAAGAGGGCGCCAGCCTGTTACTCTCCTCTATAGGCGTCCCCATTGCCCCGATGGTATTCAGGTAAACTCCCTGTCTCGCAGCCAGCAACACGATCGTCATCAATTTTAGCGAAGTAACCACTCTCCAGTCTGCATTTTGGGAAACTAGCAAGCCAGGCTGGCATCTTAGATGGAGTGGCCAATTTCCTCTCCACAAATGGCAAAACAAGCGCCCCACTGGCCGTTAACATGGAAATAGACAAGATATCATTCACCGGCAAGCGCGGCAATGGGTAAGAATTGCCTAACTGGCTACGCAGAGTAACCTCAAGCGGGGCCACTTGAGATAGACAGCGAGAGTCCTAGCACGGTCCTCCCACAGGCGAGCCTTGACCTGGCAGTCAAATCGTGTATACATGACATTGTTGGTGTCTATTTAGACGTATTTGCAAGCTCATGGGTGTACGTACTCTGTTCATAAAGCATCAAAAGTGAATTTGTAGAGTGTATAGAAGCGGCATTCGACAGCCAGCACATCCGCTTCAGCAACGCCACCTGCGAGTCTCCACAATATCTCCCACTTAACGATGCTGTCTCTTTCGCTGGTGTAATGCGGTGCGTCGACCAAGGAAGTCTCAGACTACGCTAATTCCTGATGTGGGTGGCTGATGTTCAATAAGCTGGTTGATGAGGACCTAAATCTGACTAGGTATACTAACGTTCGCTGCCCAGGAGTTCTGAATTTGGCCAATCAGTTTGTCAACCCTAAGGGAGGACGCCAAGGTCAACAAGAAGGAGATATTCGGTCCTATGGTCGTGATCGGAGGTTTCATCGAGGAGGGTGACGTGGTTGACAGCGTAAATAACTGTCTTTATAGGTTATAGTGTGCCGATTTACTAGGGACATCACACATACCATGCATTTTGCAGCGAAGCTATCTAGTGGGTCTGAGTACATCGCTTGCTACTCACTAGACCTGAGTGCTCCTTTTGAGAGAGCCAGAGCGGATAGGGTAAGGCCTACTCTGCTAAGTACCAACGAACTATTCTGTACCAGGAAGCGCAAACAATAAATGAAAAGGCATAGAGGAGTATAAGAAAGTGAAAACAACGCTTATAAGTAAGTTATACTCCTAGGCTGGAGTGGTTCCGCGCTGATCGTCGGTCACAGTCTAATGGCGGGTGCTGAGCCATCATGCTTTGATTTACTGTAGACTCAGTAAACCCACTTATAAGATCGTGGAGACACCAGGGAATAAGGAGCCAGGTTATATGAACTCGAAATACTTGCCTTATACGGATATGTAGGCCCTGTCGATATCTGTAACTACCTAGATTCCCCTTAGTTAGATACCATGTCGGATATTACCGACTTGAGAGTAATATGCGATATCTAATATTAAATCATGTAAATATCTGCAGAACTAATTTTTTCTGCAAGACTCTCTATAAGGCAATCGGATGTGGATTTATTGTATAAGCCTATTTATCATTTACTACCTGGGTAGATTAATATATCACTTAGCCACTTATAAAAAGCACATTTAAACAATTGTTGATGAACCCTATTAGCGGCACTATTAACCTTCACCTTGTATATCTTAAAAATGGGGTCTATACAAGCAGAGAGCATTTTCGCATACCATGGACTCGAGACCAATAGCGTCCCTCAAACAGAGGCTGTGAAATCACTGATCAAACAATATCTTGAATCTGTGGGTTTTGACCGCAAAAGCCCGTTCATCAAGGATCGAGAACTTGAATCCGCGGTGTGGATATATTTTAAGAGTTTAAATATGGGCGCGAAAACTGAGGCAGCTGTGCGGAAGGCTCTTAAATTGTCCGTTACTACAGCACACCAGATTTATACCAACCTGCCCTTCGAGAACAGAGTCTTTTGTGCTGTGCAAATACTCTACATGTTCCTAGTCGATGACATCGCCGAGTGCTTTATGGACGAGCTACGTTGTTTCTGTCAGAAGTGAGCTACTCGCAACTGTTAGGTCTCCCTTGGAAACTACATACTAATGTGAAATGGCAGCTTCTCCCTTAACAATGGTCACAAGCACCCCTTGCTGGCCAACTTCGACACGCACCTACGCCATCTCTCGCGCTACTACGGACCCTACTGCCACTCGACTATCATTAAGTCGTTGTTCGACTACGTCAATGGCCGTATTATCGAGCATGAGATGGAGAAAACGGGGTTTACCTTCCCATCTACTGCCCGGCTGATGCCTATGTTCTTACGTACCAAGGTCGGCGCAGCTGAGCTCCTGATATCCATGATGTGGCCCAAGGCCATATTCCCGGAAGAAACGTATCTGATGCATTATTTGCCAACTGTACAGGAGCTGATCCTCTTTACTGATTTTTCAAATGACATTCTTTCCTACTACAAGGAGTTTGTTATCAGGCAGGAAAAGGGAAATTTCGTGGCCAACTTTGCCGAAACCCATGACATGACGCACTTGGACGTTCTGAGGAAATTGGTTGACTATGCTCCTCAGGTCTGTCTGTTCCTTCAAAAGCTAGAAGCCCCGTGGAATTTGTGACGTGCGGATCAGGTGGATGCTAATATGTTATGTAGGTCATTCATTCCGTATATCGAACGCTAGACGGCAAAGACGATCTACTGATGTCAGTGCGCACGTTCGTTACTGGCTGGATTATGTTATGTACTGCTCATCGTAGGTACCATCTTGTAGAGCTGTTCGAGGATGAGGCTACCTGCCGGCATATGATGAGGATTCATGAATGGGCTTTTTTTTTATAGTGAACATTTATCTGCCCCAGAGGAGTATATGCTCTGAATAGGCTTTTCTGAATATTTCAATGTCTATCCGTAATATCAGAGACTCAAAATAACTTTTTTCATTATTTATGAGATACCGTTTCCCACACATCTAGTCGGTGTGAAAGATGTATGGAACAAATAGTGAGGAGGGATACACGAGAAAAGGCGTAGTAAGACTTAGTATTTGTCAACACAGTCAATGCCGAGGAAGGGAATATGAAACGAGATAGATCAGGTTGACGAAGCTATCTGGCTCTGATAGTTGGGAGAGGCACGGAAAAGGAAGAAACCCTAAAACCGATACGGTATTATCCCATCTCCCTAATACACACCCACCTACCAACCGATATAGGAAGTGCTAGTCGATCCAATCACTAGCCTTGCCCAACTGTACGAAAATAAGCCGCGAATAATTTCCCTCATTTCCTATTCTAGTTGCAGGCCGACTTATGCGGGGTTGTTATCCATGACATGAATTCGCCCAACGCATCGTGGTGGGTCAGTGGGTCTTAGCGTGAGCGCCCCGAGCCTTGCGCTATGGACGACGCTTTGGTTACACCCCCTTTCGTAGCTGCAGCCACCCATGACGACCTCCACCTTCAGCCATATGCAGGTTCAATCTAACGGAATGTGATCAGCGTCTACCTAGGTAGAAAACACACCATTCTAACGAAGTCAATTTGTAGTGACATTTGAATAGTTCAGATACCGCCTATAAGGATCATCACTAACTACATCAACCTTGGCACTCTATTACTGTTCTGTTCGAAAATGTAGATTCTTCACGCTAAAGAATATGTAACATATTGAGGATTTTCGAGTTCCGGACTACCTTGAAAGACAAAGCACGACTTTAAGATTACGATATATCGGAGAACAGACTCTTTACCTACGCTACTTCGGCAGACTGGTTTATTCCATTCATGCACTAGGGTTCTGTAGTTTCACTTGTTAGAATCCTGATATGTCGCCAAAGAGACTGACAGCATACTAATCCTGACCAGGTAGCTTATCAAGCACTGGTGACAAGTCTGATAGATTATTTGTTCCGTCGTCGAATGCTGCCAAGGATTGTGTTGAATACATCCCTTTTAAATCCATGGCTTTCGTCGAAGGCGTCAATCTGAGATTGTAGCTCATCCAGCCTCCTTTGTTCGAAGTCCGAGAACACCGCATCCATACCAAGTTCGCGGAATATAGCCTTGACTCTTCTTTCATGATGCATATCCATCTTTCCATATGATTCACTCAGTGCCTGTCGCTGTTGGGCATCACTTAATTGCAACGCTTGCACAACAACCCATGTACACTTATTATCCTGGATATCTGTCCCCACTTTGCCTGTGATACCGGGATCTCCGAAGACATCTAAAAAGTCATCCTGGATCTGAAAGTATACGCCAATATCTAGCAACACGAATTTCACCTTTTCCAGGACCTCCTCGCACGTCACCCGGCAATAATGCATCGCAAGTGCAACCGGTAAATAGAAACTGTAGAACGACGTCTTGTTTCTGGCGATAAAATCATACCGTCCCGCAGTCATATCCTCGATATTTCCACCAGCCGCTGTTGCTGTGTCGCACAGCTGTCCCAACTCAGTCCGAAACCCTGCTTCATGGAAGAGTTCCATGAAAGCTACGTATTCAGGATGGTTGCGGAAGTGTCTCCGTAGCAGCACAAAGATACACGATTTCAACATAGCAGCGTCATTTACCGCTGTTAGCCCCACATCTTCGCGTTTATACCAGCATGGCCGGCCACGACGGTACTCGGAACCGTCCATAATGTCGTCCCAGATGAGATAGGCGGCTTGGAAGAGCTCCACTAGCCAGCCTAGGATATTGAGGTGTTCTTGTTCTTGAGGAGTTGGATGTTCATGGAGAAGATTATAGCCAGTTCTGACAACGGTGAGGCCACGGTTGAGCTTGCCGCCTTCAGTGGTTGCTCTTAGGCACTGCGCTCATATGTCAGCATGGTGTGCAGATTGGCGGTTTAGAGGGCAGGGTATGGAGGTACATCTAGAAGGCGAGATATGTTTTCTGAGGGGGTGCCCCTTTGCTTGAGGTCGGCTTGCAGTTCGGTGAAGAGCAGGAATCGAGTCGCTGCGAATGTCTCAAGGGTCGCCATGCTAGGAGATAGGATAGGGAATTCGAGAAAGCAGTATCGAAGACCAATCTGTAGTCTACAAAGCCACCCAGGGAGAACTTCCGATAAGAGAAATGAGATTTTATAACGTGGCGTTGTAACCACCAATTTTATCTCTTCCAAGTGGCCCGGTAAAATCCCAAGGGCACAGATTATCCCTCTTCCCATTGAGGAAGTCCATCCAATATACATCGGCAAACATACTGAATACTGACAGGTTACTAGAGAACTAATGCAACTAGGCAACCCATCGGGGAAAGGGACGAGACGTCTCCATTTCGGTAAGTTTAACAAAGCGTGCATTGAATTGTCACAGTGGACAAGCTCCATATAATTGACAACTCATCTTTGCACCCATCAGGGGAACGGGACAGGACGAGACGAGACGTCTCCGTTTAGTAAAGTTTGACAAAGCGTATAGTAATCACAGTGAACAGGCTCCACATAGTTGACAATTCATCTTTGCAGTTGCCTACTAGCGATCCCTACTCGAGTAATATGCTGTAGATGATATCTCCACGGAGTAAACCTCTTTGTTATTGTTAGGCCATCTTTGTCCATAAACAAATTAGACAAGATTAAGTCAAGAAGGTAAGTGGGACCTTGAAAGGAATCCTCCGGTGTTTGGATACCAGCTGAAAGTAATCTCTACCTGGGTACTACTAAGTAGTAGTTGGTCGATATCCAATAAGACCTCCACATGGGTATTTGCACTACTAAACAGGACCTGATCGGCTTCTGTATATACAGTATTCTTTTACGCGCTCTGTAGGCCACCTCTCCATACAGATACATTTATCATTGCCCTATATGGAACAAGTTGCATCACCTACCACAGATCTACAGCCCGAATAAAACCTTTATCATTAAACCCTCACATCGCTATACAACCATATACTATGTACATGAGATTTGCTCACATAGTCTATACGCTATGCTTTCTAACAGAGGTTGCATGTAAACTACGTCTAAACTATATAGTGGTGATCAATGTAAGGTTCTCTATTAGGAACTGTCTATCATATATAACTGACTGAATAAAGACGATAAATGCTCTGAAATACTTCATGACATGCAATACAGCAAAGTAATATCCTTTATATGACCAAGTTCATAAGAGTTACCTATAATTTGCAATTTCATACACCTATATTCTTGAAGTATGATATCTGTGTGGATATATACTTTATCTCTCTTGATAATATATGGCACAAGCAAACTTCTCCGCATGGGCTCTCGTGATAAAAGGTTACCTCCAGGCCCTCCAACGGTGCCTGTTCTAGGTAATCTCCATCAGATACCTTCAACAGGGTTCTAGAAAAAGTACTTTTTACTTGCTTAAAACTGAAACCTAATGCTGACCTGAGTACGTTACTAGAATAAAGGAGTGGGGAGATCAATATGGGAGCGTCTTCTCATTAAAAATGGCATCTGGAACAACCATTGTCCTCCTCGATCGAACGGCAATCCACCAACTGCTAGAGAAAAAGGGTACTACTTACTCAGATCGACCGAGAGATCATGTTGTCTCAATTGTCGATTCTGGTGGACTCGCCCTTTGGGATAACAATCCTCACTGGAGGGCAGAGAAAAAGGTGGTGTCCTCTAGCCTTTCATCGACGCAAGTGGAATCAAAGCTCCGTCAGATCCAAGAAGCTGAGACAGCTATTTTGATTCGTGATCTTATATCATCTCCTCAGATGTTCTTTAATCACGTCAAGCGTACGACTGTTTCAATAGCAGATATCGTTAGCTGGGGATTCAGAGCACCTACTTATCATAACTGGTGGGCGTCTGGAGCATGTGAAGTGACCGATGCATTCTTTTCAGGTATTACACCAGGTGAATACCCACCTGTTGATCAGTTCCCTTTCTTGAGATACTTGCCTGATAGGTTGAGTCCTTGGAGGGTGCGTGCCGAACGACTAAAACAAAGAGTCGACTCTTTCTGGGGTGATGCAAGACGGCGTCTTGATGAAAGACGTCGAAAGGGCGACAAGCGAAATTCCATCGCAGACAATTTGCTAGACGGAAATCAGCCCATTGACATATCTCTCACAGACCGACAATTTAACGATTTTCTAGGCTTCCTAGTTGCAGCAGGCTCAGACACTACAGCCGGATCTATTTTGACGTCGATCCGCTACCTTGCGGGCCATCCTTATGTGCAACAAAAGGCCCATACTGAAATCGACGCTACTTGCGGGCCGGACAGGTCTGTGTAATTAACATGTATATATGGATGTCTGAACTGACACTTCTAGACTCCCTCATCTGTCGGATCATAGCAAGCTTCCTTACATTAACGGCATCATTAAGGAAGGTATGAGGATGCATCCTGTGTAAGTGGAAATTCTCTACTCGTCGAAACAAGCTAATCTCTTATGTAGGGTACCAGTAGTTTTTCCACACCGTGCTAGGGAAGATAACTGGTATCAGGACATGTTCATTCCCAGAGATTCGCTACTTCTTATCCCAGCCTGGGCTATACATCATTCCGAAAGCTGTGGGTATAAAGGTCCGGAATGCTATAACCCAGATCGTTTTATCGACTATCCCAACTTTGCCCCAAGCTATATAGGTAAAAACAGAGGTAAGTATGTAACCCTTACTGGATTTTCCTTTACCTAACAACCTAATAGGCCACTATGCCTATGGAGCTGGTCGTCGTCTTTGCCCTGGAATTCATCTTGCAGAACATATCCAATGGCATATAACGGCGATGTTGCTGTGGGCCTTCGACATCGTTCCAGCTGGAGAGCAAGAGCATCTAGATTTAGACGCATTTCAAGATGGCCTCTCCCAACACCCAATACCGTATAAGGGTCACTTCAAGGTCCGAAGCAAGGCACATATGGAAACAATAGAGCGTGTCGCAAAGGAAGCAGAGTCATTTCTGCAGCAGTTTGAGGAAGTGTGAAACACTTCGCGGAAACTCCTCTTTGTGGCATAGGGATATGTGATTGATAAAGTACTATAGCGGGACTTGTCATTCAAAGTAGACTCTCAACCCTAAATGACCAAGCGAAGAGTCCTGTAAATGGCAGATTATCTACTTCACCACGCGCGCAACATACGAAATATGGTTCTTACACAGGAAACGAGATCCATTGAATGGTGTCTTCATATCTTTCCTTCATGGCTCCGGCAAATTCCGCTGATCCGACGCCATCAGTTGGTACTGGACTGGTTATGGAGGCAGAAAAACCTGCTAGCAGTATACAGACAGGCCTATCCATAATAGACTTCAGATAATAGAACGTCTTATTTTCCTTTGGCTTCTTGCCTTGCCTCTTTATCAAGATAACACAAACCAATCATTCATTCTCATTCATTCATTCATTCATCCATCCATCCACCCATCCATCCATCAATGTGGCCGTTAAGCATTCTCATTGCAACCCAACCAGACCAAACCAAATCAAACGACCGACGTACCGACCCGCCCACCAAAGTACAGGATAGAATACAATACACATTAACGCCTTTTAGTATAAGTAGCGAACAAAAGTAGACAGATGAAAATAACAATGAAAACAAGGTAGAGGATAAAAGCAAACGACAAGCATACATGCAAGATTAACCGCCTCTCTCACCGAACTTCTTAGCCCACTCTTCATACTCCTTCAAGCCGTCTTGACTAACAGACGGACGAATGGAATACAAGCTCGCCTCGAAGTCCGAGAACCGGATGGGCCGGATCTGGTCCATTGGTGTGTGGAGGAGGGCTTCGCCTAGGTTGCGGAGGGGGCCCATTGCCGCGTCTTTGGCTAGGGCTGTTATGTCTGAACCAGAGAAGCCTGGTTTCATTAGTATTGGAATTATTATGTAGGATGAGGATCAATCGAGGGGGAGAGAGAGAAAGTACCTTCGGTAACCCGGACTAGAACTTCGATATCATCGGCGGTTAATTCGTGGACTTGATGACTGAGAAGATTCTCTAATTGTAGAGCGCGGACATGGTGTTCGGGAAGAGGAATGTACTGTCTACGGACAAACCTCCGACGAGCAGCTTCGTCAATATCCCACGGCATGTTAGTAGCGGCTAGAACAAGGACTCTACTGGCGTCTCCTTCCTTCTTATCCTTGGCCGTCTGTTCGCGGCCAGCAGCCGCACGCTGGAGATCAGACCATTGAACGAGGAATTCTGTTTTCGAGCGACGGGATGCTTCATGTTCGGCTCCCGTGGAGCGGGCGGAGAGGAGGGAGTCGATTTCATCGACGAAGATAATTGATGGAGCGAGCGCTTTAGCGAGACCGAATAGGGCACGGACGAGCTTTTCGCTCTCGCCGTGCCACTTGGAAGTTAAGGTTGAGGAGGAGACGGAGAAGAAGGTGGATTTGGATTCTGTGGCTACGGCTCGGGCGAGCATAGTCTTTCCTGTTCCTGGCGGTCCGAAGAGAAGCATTCCTCTAGCGGGTTCACGGAGTCCAGAGAACAAATCTGGCCGAAGGAAGGGATATACCACGGCTTCCTTGAGCGCCTTCTTAGCCGCTTCTAGGCCTGCTATGTCGTTCCAATGGACTTCGTCACCGCGGACGACGATATCGTTGAGAATCTGCCGGGCTGTTTGGACATCTACGCCTTTAGGGAGTTTGTTCAAGATATCAGCGATTGCCGTATCGTCTTCTTCCTCGTCGTCCGTTGATTTGTGACCCGATGATTCCTGGTCACTTGACGGAGGTGTAGTCCTAGGCTTCGGTCGTGCTTTTCTTCGAGGGCTTTCATCGGAAATAGACATCTTGTCCATCGAGCGAGGAAGACCTTCATTGCCGCTCGACGAGGCGTAAGGTTTACCTGTGGTAGAAGATGTGACTCGTGCTTGCGGCGTGGAATTTGCCTGTGGCTTTCTCAATGGATCAGCCGCCCGGCCAGGCCTGGGTGATGATGGGGGTTCAGGATCAGATTCTAACCCTCGAGAGCTCCTCTTAGGTGCTTTGGTTGAGGGACTTGGATATGGAGGTTGACCCCGCTGAGGTGGGACAGAAGGTTTAGGTGAAGGAGGTCGGACAGTATCATTTGAGTTTGACAAAGGACTAAATGACGGAGTTGGCATAGGAACGAATGTCGAGCTTGTGACAGGAATAGACGGCGAGGTCGGCGCAGGAGAAGACGGTGAGTTCGCCAATGGCCCAGAAACCCTACGACTCTCAGGCGGCGGTGGACCAGCCGGCGAAGGACGAACTCTAGGAGACATAGCGGGCGTCCGCCTTGGAGGCATATCTGGCACCCGCCAATGCAAGTCAGGGATATAATCATGATCGTCACCTTTCAGAGTTTTCCTCGAGAGGTCATCGGCCGAATACTTCGACTCCAGCTCCTTCCGACCCGAATCACTCGAAACACTAAGCCGAGAAGAAACCAGCGCAGCATCAGAGGCAGTCTTTTCCGACGAAGGAGACCTCGCCGTATTCTCCCACGCCAAACCCGCCGCTTTAGAAGCTGTAGGGCGCAAATCTTTATGTCTTGGGCTGAGAATCGTCTTTTTCTTTTTCTTCTTCGCCTGATTTTTCGGATCTACATTGCGCAATGTCGTCAACATCGGCTTCCTCTTATCAGGACTCGATCCACGGGACTTTGTCTTGGATGACGACGAATTCGACTGAAACCCGGACCCCGTATTCGAAGAACCACCACCCGTATCATCATTCACCAACGAGTCCGAGCTCCTCTTTGGTAATCCCGGCCGACCCGGCATGACCGGCGGTTTAGACAAATCCATATAATCAACAGCAGGTATAGTTCCTTCCCCGATCCAACCGGGCGGGCTCCCACCGGTTCCAACTCCAGGACTCGATGGTGCAAAGGAAGTATTCAACTTCGGAACGGCTTTCTTCTTCGAAGACGATTCTTTGAAAAGACCTTCCGCGTCCTTCCTACTTTCGTGTAAGGCCTGGAGTAGATCGACACGATCACGGCATTGAATCTCCAACTGGCGGATCGATTCCTGGAGGGCTTTCTCGGTTTCGGTCTTGGGAGTGAACTTTGCAGGGAGACGGTAGGCGTTGTGGTAGTGGATTGTTTCGAGGGCGGAGCGCCAGGATCTCAAGGCCTCGTCTTCGTTGTTCTAGCGGGGAGCGGCGGTTAGTTCGGGATGGAAATTGAGGGAAAGGTTGCAATGAGTGATGATGATCCTGGATCAGTGGGGAGATAATCATAGACTAATTAAGACTGAAATGGCTTGGGCTGATTCGGGGAAGAAGGGAAGTGGGCTGGGCTGGAGCGGGAGTTAGACTGACATGGCCTCAAAGTATACGGCAGTCGAGCACATCAGATAACACTCATCGTAGGTCTTCTGCAGAGAAGACGAAGGCTTTGAGCGCATCATTCACAAAGGAGGGGAGGCAGGCTAGGCCCTGCATGAGGAAAGATGAGTTGGAAAGAAGGAGGAAAGAGAAAAATGGACAGATGAAGACGGAAGAATAGGCGTAGAGAGAAGTATTGAGTATGGATGGTTCCGGTGGAGGGGTTCCTTTTCCGTGACGTCTTTTTTTCCCTTCTTTTTTTAATTAGTCCCATAAATAATCTGAAACATTGAAATTATTCTTATTCTTATGTCTTACTTGTTCTATTTCATTCTTTTGCATTAATCAATCGAATTTAGAAACTCGGATATCATCACTTCTATGAGTATACATCCAGATGAAAATGGAAAGAAAATCAAATCATTCAATGCCCATCCATAAACCAGCCTCCGATGGGACCAACGCCGTACAAGATAGGATAGGGGAGGGTAGGATACAATGCGAGGATCCAAAATGAAAAACAAAAGCTCGTCGTCTCCCCTCCTTGTCCTGTCCAGATTCTAAATTCATAACTTCTTTCCCTCCGAAATATACAGGTCAGAACGGAATCAATATAAACGGCATGAACCAGATACTGGCTCAAGATCCTCTCCAGTAGCCCTCAATATGGCCTTCCCTCGACCGTGGATCGAGATTCACTCAGCCAAGGTGCCGGATGAAAAGATGAAGGAATCGCGACGAGGGTTTATCGTCTCCCCTTTTCTTGCTGTCCTCCCGTGTATTATGATTACATTTTAACTTTTTTTTTTTTTGCACACCCTTCGTCTTCGTTGCGCTTCATCTGATCGGAAAAGGATGACTTAATCTGCATCGAGTCCGGCATTGGGCGGTTTATCGGGACAGGTTACCTATCCGCCTGGCGCTTGAAATACGCCTTGGCCATTTCGTAGGACGTCCTTCGGAAAGTTAGCAATAAGTCTGGAGGCGCATAGTAAATAGACATACCAGCAAATGGCCGTACTCGGCATGGTAGAGATAATCCGAGGGCGCATCCCACGGAGGAAGCCGGACCAGCCAAACTGGCGCTTAATGATAGCAGCCGCATTGAACAACCCTCTAGCGGACCGAACCTCGGCATTCTCTGCCAACCCACGGGTCTGGAGAAGAGTCTTCACAACATCCAACGGCGTCGTAATACCCGCAGCAAACGCACCAGCCAAACCACCCGCAATGCAATGCGTGAAAGGATCGTATTCCTCCTTGGGATTCATAACCTTCGATATCGACTCGTATGCGACGAACTGGGTAGCGGTGAACGGAACAGTCATACAAAGAGTGGTGGGATATGACACGTAAAACGCATGGACACCCTCATTACGGTAAACAGACCTGGCGCATTGCATAAGGGTCTTGTGCGTGGAGCCATGGACCTGCATGCGTTGCTTGATTACTGTATCGGTCAGAAGTGTCCAGCCCCGAAGGTCAAGTTATACTAACCATCAAAAGGATTCATCAACGCGTCGCTAGCGATAGTCGCGGCCGCTCCACTGGTGGCTTCAAATAGTCAGTAATTGTTTTGCACCGACAAATATATCCAAACTCACCCGCAGCAAGCGGATGATGACCCTGGTCCACGTTTCCGCCCGCAAGTTCCTTGACCAATTCATATGTTCCAAAGTAGACAGCGTGAGCAGGACCAGCACCAACAATCACACTGGACACACCCTTCCATAGTGTCCGCCAACCCTCGATTCGATAGATCGTGGAGAACGCATTGGTCAACCCCGTGTAAAGACCGCCTGTCGTAGGATGCAAAATTTGCATACGCGTCTACCGAAATCAGTCAGAGTGCGCAACATAATCCCAGATAGCAAGTCATATAAACTCAAAAGTGAAGCAAAATTGAAAGGAAAATTCAGACATACCTTCAACAAATCCACCGGGTACATAACAGCATGTTCCTTCACCGGAGTCAGTCAGCACACAAGTCAAGCATCAATCAAGTAATCCAGGGTAAAAGCATACCGCTATCCCAGCGAAAGCACCAGCCATCATATTCCGGCCAAGGCCATGGTTAGAGGGGAGGGCTTCATAGCTATCAGACGAGACGAATTAGCATTCCGCACATGGACCAAACCTCTGGAATCTCAAGAAACCATAGCTCAAGAAAAATAAATAAAACACAAAGACAATAATCCAGGGGTATTAAAAATATCCTCGCAAAAACCCAGCGACAAAAATCCCCAACATAGCAAACAAGCTGCAAGAAACCACATACTCATATTCCTGCCCTGGAATCTGGTCGGGAGCCGTCATGGAGCTTCCGTAGCTCGAGATGCAGCCGTAGCCGCGAAGTCGCCTTTAAAAACTGGTTGGTATATAGCAAAGACACGGAAGGAGGAGAGAGGTGCGGATTTCTTCAGGACGGATTCCGACAGATGAGCGAGAACAGAGAGAGGGGAGAAGAGAAGGGGAGAGGAGAGAGGAGGGTAATAAACGGAGAGGAGAGAGAAAGAGCAAATGCAAGATGCAAGAAGAAGAGGAAGAATGAAGAAGGAAAAAAAAAAAAAGGAATTGGCAGTTATGGATAGGAATGAATGGATGGAATAGGACGAACAAGAAAACGAACTAGAGCGATCAGATTTACCGGGGAATGGATGACCCGGGAATTTTATGACTGACGGTGATGGCCGAGGATGATTGATATTTTTTTGAGGCTTATATTTCAAGAGATTTATTTTATTTCTTGGATTTTTATCTAGACACCAGATCATAAAATAACCATGACTCTTTTTCTGCTTGTCTATATATACAACTTGGTCCTGTCCTGTCACTTTGTCGTGTTCATCAATCAATCATTGCCGCGCTTCACCGAGGTCCATCCGATGACGGAGCTGATACTCTCTACCCTAATTAACTAACCCTATATCCTCCTACAAGTTATACAATATTCCTGTCTATAATCAAAGAATATCTCATCTAGAATAATACAGGTTTATTCATTCATTCGCCCTTCCTACCCTCCATCACAAGATTACTCACCAATCCCCGAATAACACCCTCCGACCAGCGGAGGAAAGAAAACACTTTGCCACGGAGAAGTCTTCTGAATCAGGCTAGACCAACACACACTACGTAACTGCCCTTCCTTATCTGATCCTCATATCTGATGTCCGACTCGGAGATAATCTGATTAATTAATTAATTAATTCACACCAACCAGCTAGGCAGCAATTTACTACCTAGGCATAAATGTGGAGGATATATAGCTTCGGTTGAACATTCCTATTAAGATTTAAGTAAATTATGAGCTCGTAAATATGCAGACCATAAGACCAGTTGGAACCACGAATTCAAATAAATCAACGAATGCACCGGCGCCATACATTTAAATCAATAAAAAGAAACCTCAGTAGTCAATATCAGTAGCTGGCAACCGCAGAGTAAAATATATCCCCCGGAAACGAAACAGATAATACAACCATCCCATCCATCAACTCAGAATGCCGCATCTAGTATGAAAAGAAATGTATGCTGGATCGCTTGAGATAGGCAGGCCTGTGCCCATGTGCATTGTATTCATTCATGTCGTCAAAAGATTTTGTCCTTACGAGGCTATTTCTACTTCACGGAGGTGTGGTTTTTAGCACTCCGCCATCGTTCTTCCAGTCAATGTTGAAAGCCCAAGTATCTCGATGCGGTCAGTATCATACAGACTAAGGGTCGAGAAAACCTACCGGATTTTAAATGTTCTGCAGTGTCGCTCAAGAGGATAACCCGGCGCTTGTTACAGTATGCGGTCTTGTCGAGGATATCGACTTTAAGATTTGCCAGCTCCGGAACGGGTTTCTCAAACATCTCGCTCAGGCTCTCTACTGCAAGCTCAAGATCCTTCTGGTTATCCTCGAACAGCTCCGTGAGGTTGTTCCGTGCCAGGTAATACGCAAAAGCATATGTCCACTTTAGAGTCTGTCGGCACTGCTGGAGCGCTTGCGACGCAGTATCCAGGAACTGCACCTCAATCCATGATAGCTTGGACTGTGACTGGAGACTTGTCATCTTCTTCTCGGTCTTAAGGTATAGATCTTTATCGAGTTTCGCGGATTGCTCGTGGTTGGCGTAACGGTTATAATAGTGTAGATATCGCTCTAACGACGCACGGGACTTCGCTTGGGCACTACGTGCTTGCGATCCGGACTTCTCCTCGTAGCGATTGCAGTTGTACCAGCTAGTTCCGTGTTCGGACCAGAGGCCCATGCACATCCAGCAGAATTCATGCTTGCATTTTCGGCATGTCATATGGTTACATCCGCCGTTTTTCTCGATCGTCGAGTGGCACTTCGGGCACTCTTTTGTATGGGCCGAGATCCAGTTGGCCGTTTCGGAATCATCCTCGCATTTCTTACGCCACATTTTCACCAGCTTACAAGGTGCCGGTTGGTGATCGTTCAAGGTGCATCCAAAGCAGAAGTGGTGTTTACAAGAGCATTTGACAGTCGGGACAATGCGGTCGAGGTCGCGTCTCTTCACGGGGCAGTCTACTGCATACTCGCAGTTCGGCGCTGGACACCATTTGAGGTTGTCCATATCATCAACATAGGTTCGCGTTAGGAGTGCTTGGTACCTGGATAATGTCAACACATCCTGCAAAGATAACTAGAAACTGAACCTACCTGTCCTTGAGATCATCCGTGACAAGCAGGTCCAAGGACTTCGAATCGACAATCCGGTGACAATTATCACCAGGGCATTCGATCTTCGCCGCTTCACCTTCCTCCCGGATTTTCTGTGCAAGGTACTGTCTGTAACAGTCGACACAGAAGCGGTGTCCACATCGCATAGCGTATGTCTCAAGATCATCACCATCCTCACAGCAGATCTCACACATGAATCCCGGTTGTACTTCTGTTTTGGGTGTCTCTTCAAAATTCGTCCCAAGTCCCGCCTCTTCCAGCGTCTCCTCTGGATGATCCATATAAGACTCTATCAGCCTCTCCCGATTCCACCGCCCGTATCGCAGCAATATGGCCGCCGACTCCGGAGGGAGTCCCAGGATCAACGAGACCTCGTTTATTTGCTGCTTTTGCTCCCGATCGATGTCCTCCGGATCCAGGACTTTGAATTCGACTTCATACGGCTTCCTCGTGTGTCGAATAATGTCTTTATCTTGGGAAAAACCCATGTCAATATCGTCCCCGAAATCCACTACCCCAAACAATTTCAGTTAGCCCATGGCAAAGGAAAACAACGCAAAACCAAACTCACCTTCGCCTAAACTCTCATCATCACTACCCTGAGTATCCAAGAAATCATCCTGGCTAGAGGCATCGCTCATGAAATCGTCGTCAGAATCCATACTGCCCGTGGTAGTAGCGGGGGTAGCGAGATCAGAAGCTTTCTTCCTTACAGGAACTTCCAGATCCCCGGAAGTAGCCGCAGTGGAATCCGATTCGCGGCGCGTAGTCGTCGAGGTAGTGTTTTCGCGAGAATTCGATGAAGACGAGCCGGTGGCGTTTCGCGAAGGGGGATCGGAACGCTTGGTGGCGGAGGTATTCTCGTTGTCTGAAATCGCCGCCTCGGCCGCCTTCCTCTTTCTCGTTAAGGGAGGCGTGGTGAATGGTTTCTGTGGCAAGCCACAGATAGAATGTGCTGAGTCAGTGAGCGAGAAAAAAAGATAGAACTCTTCACGAGACCCCTATCTTCTTCCCTAATCAACACACCTCAGAGCTTACCAAAGGATATGGGGTCCTGAATGGAGAAGGTAGGTGGTAAGAGCTGATCGTCGTGACTTTGGCTCACTTAGTATGCATGTATTCTTATCAGGTGGTGACGAGGGGACGACAGAGGTGAAGGTCTTCGTGAGGTGAGAGACTGGACTGAGTTTTCAATTCAGCTGATAAAACACAACAAGGGAATGTAGATGTGAGCGAAATGGATGCCTCAGCAGCTGAATAAAGGAAGGCGGCTTAATAAAGGGTGAGCCGTTGAACTGAGGTTTGATGGAGAGAGTAGGCAGAGGATGTGGGGGGAACAAGGCACATTCCTACCGGATCCACCGTCTGTTCTTTTTTTCCTTGAACAGGATCGGTTCCGGCCGCAAGTTGATCAGTTGATAGATCAACCAGGTTGCACGATCAAGAGAATACAGAAATGTGCCAAGGTCTAGTCACTATTTGGAAGATACAGTATAGTGAAAAGAGAAGAAGCAGGTGATGGTTGGGCTCAGAACAGATGACCAATCTTACAAGTGTTCATCTGTATTGAAAGTTTACGCCCCTCCTATCAGAGTTTAATGTGAAATGTGAAATGGTCTGTATTTTTATTATTCTCGTATACAATACACCTCTACTTTACTCTTCTTCGCTTTCTTCTTCTTCGCTACTCTCCTCTTCCTCTGCATTCGCAAGCCAGTCCACAAACTGCTGAGTTTGACCACGGACTTTCTTCATCTCATCAGTACTGCTGGACCTCTCATCAGCCCACCATTGTTCATACGCCTCCTCCTCAACCAGCTCTAGTTCATAAAGCTCCTTGGCAGTAAACAGAAGAACGGTATCTCCCCGATTCTGAGGAGCAAGCTCCTGCTGAATCAGAAGTAAGAGGTCCACTTGGTCCGGCTTTTTGTCGCTATCCCGGTCGAACATACACCGGTCTACAACCTCACGATACTTGGAGAATACATCTCGGACAGCTTCCCCGGCTCCTTTTCCTCCTTCCATGAGCTGCACGATTTGTTTCATAAACGACGACACGATGGCTCGTCGGACTTGATGGTCCGATGCATTGGCTGTCATCCTCATACTGACGAGTTCCAACTGTACGACATCCGCCGACACACGCTCCCGCAAGCCATCATAAAGACTAACAGCAGCGTCGTGGACGAAATTATCCTCTTCCCCTTCAGATTCTGAGTCGCCGACGCTTTCTGAACGGGAGAAGCCGATATCTGAGACTTCTGACGACAATGTCGAGATTGATTCAGTGGAGAAGGAAAGTTTGGCCATGTTATAAACTGCCTGATATTAGTTTCTTCACGGGACCCGTAGACACAAGGAACTTACCCAATCCTGATGAAGCGTCGCTTTCATCATCACTCTCATCCTCATCCTCGTGGTGGAAAAATTCATAGCCAACGCCGCCTTCTCCAACCGCGGCGACGTCAGTAGCCACCGCGTCTCCATCTCCTCGTGGAAGAGCTGCTATGCGCTTCCCTTCGCTGATAGTCATTCCGTTGGCAATTTTCACTCCATACGAAAGCAGCGCACCGGGTTCAACTCTGCAATCATTTCCAACCACAACGCCGTCCGCGATAATAGCGCGGTGAACCCTCGTCCCATCACCAATAACCACATTATCCCAAATATACGCACCATCCAGGGAAACATTCTTGCCGATTTTGCAGTTCCGCCCAAGAACCGTGTTCTTCACAGTCGTCCTATCACCAATGCTCGTGCCTTGTCCGATAACCACCCTTCGGCCGACCTCACAGGACCGAGCAAGAGTAACGCCCTGCTCTTGGTACAGGTTTCCCTTCCTGAGTTCGTACGTATGGCCAGGGAGCAGATTCGTATCTGGGCAAAGCGGATACGCCCACCTCCCGATGATATCCTTGCTAACAGCATCATACGCTTTGAGATTCCTCACCCTAGCCGCGTATTGATCCTTGATGATATGCGTATGGATAGTCTTCCCATTCAGTTCGTAATCCTTCAAAACACCGAACAAAAACTGCGTTCGCGGAGCCTGATAATCAAAACTATCAGACCACAAGCTCAGCACATCCGGCGTGCAGATATCAATATTGCAGTCGATAAGATCCTGCCGAATATCCAGCTCCGAATGCGACAAAATGATATCATTTTCAATATTCAGCCGCGACGACTGCTCGGAATGATGATCGATCTCCTCATAGTGTAGACATCGATCTTTGGTAGGATCGACTACGAAAACAGGTGAGAAGGACGTCGACTTGGTCCTGTGATTGCGGCCCGCCTCGCGAAGTACCATAGTCATGATCGCATTCTTGTCCGCTTGTCGACGAGCCCGATGCGCCGCTAGCGCGCCTTCAATCGGCATATTGCTGATAACATCACCGCTAACCGCAATAAAATCCCCGGTAATAACATGCTTCCCGTCAAGATCGCGCATAACATCACCGACAGAGGTAGAAGTCGACTTGAGGAAAGTCAACTGCTTAAACGGTGATGAGGGCCCCCGCCACTTCGACCCGCTTCATTCCTCTGTCAGTCCCCCGTAACCTAAACCGTAGAAGGTGGACAACGTACTTGATATATTTCTCCAATTGATCCGAATGCGCCCCTCCATACAAGAATACCTCTTCAACGCCCGCATTGGCCAGAAACTCAAACGTATATTCAATCAACGGCGTATTGGCAAGTGGTAGGAGACACTATAATCCGTCAGCCCCCGATTCAAATCGATTCCCCGGTATCCCAGCTCCCCTCCAGAAAATACGTATGTAAGGAAGACATACCCTAGGCCTATCAAGCGTAAACGGCTCAAACCTGGTCTCGAAGGTATCGGCAAGTACCTTTCTAGCATTAGCAACCGTTCGCTTCACTCCGTCCCACAGCCAGCCAGCAGGACGCGAGATAGAGAGAGGGAGAGAGAATGGAAAACATACAACAGCCTGCAACGTCTCCTCGACCTCCTCGCCGACATTATTCCCCTTCTGCTTCGGTCCGCCTTTTTGCTTTGGACCCATTTTCGCTTATCGCCCTGATCTGGTGTGCGTTCGTGTTTCTAAATCTAAAAGATAAAGATAAAAAAGAAGCCTAGTTAGCAGCGAATCCAATTAAAACCCGTAGTAACCAGGCAGACTGAATGATTGACTCAGAATAGTAGCGCTAGAGTGTAACCCATCCAGAAAGCCAGGTAGAACTCACCAGAACAATTCAAATGAAACCCCCTTAAAAACCAAAGTACACCAGCCAGCCAGCCAGTTAGTCTCACTGGAAATGACAAGCGAGCAATGAAAATCCGCGAAAGGAAACAGGAAAGAAAGCTACAACTTATTGTCCCTCTCACAAAAAGTCCCGAATGCCAAGACTTCGAGTCATCCCTCCTGTTTACACTATTTGCATAATTTCCAATGTTTGCATTCTGAACGTATGACATAATCTAACCTCTGCACAGCCACAGGAAATCCCAAGCCACATGGCATGTAGAAAAGCAAGCCACAAAGAGTCCAGAACATCGTCGTTCCCCCGTCGTTCAGGACCCCGGTCTAGACCTGCTTGACAGTTGGATGAATGTGGGGTCTGATATCTGAAGATACGAGGTTTATTTTAATAGGATAGATGTTTGCGGCTTACTGTCCCGGGTTCCTATTGAGGGTAGGTAGGGTGAGGACGAAGAAAGATATAACCAGTCCAAATTAACCGCTAGCCAATTTATCCACAACACCGAACCATACAAGCAGCTGGCATTCTCAGTAGTTAGATAGTTAGGTAGACACAAATACCTCCCATATGATACTATAGACAAATGAATTATGTGACCTTTATGTATGTAGTACCTTTCCCAAGGTACCAACCAACCAACCAATCAACCCGCCAAAAACCAATACCCCAACGCCAGCCATTTCGTCCAGTAACTCAAAATAGAGGAATCGCAACAAATGTATAGGAATCGCACCAAATGTATAGGCAATCACTTCTTCGTTAAATGGGAATCGTGGCGTGGCTATACAAAAAAATTGATAGATAGATAGAATAGATAGCAAGTCAGATCGATCTCATCAGACGTTATGATATGATATGATATATACAGCGGCACTAGCCGGTACGAGTCGCTTGCACTGGGTTGACCATTTGCGGCTGTTGAGCATAGATGCGAGGCCGCTTAGCTAGGTTCGGGTTATCCGCCGCGCTGGACATTTCGGACAGTTGTCGCCGGTTGGGTGGTCGCGCGGCTGCCGCGATTGGGACCGGATGGGCTGGGTATTGGACACCGTTTTGGTCCACTGTGTACGCGGGCGTGGTGGTAACGTACTGGCCTTGGACCTGTTGCAGGTTTGGATGGACGCCGGGTGTTAGTCCATTGAACTGCCCAGGCGATTGCCAGTTATTCATTGAGCCAGCGGGCGACGGGGCGGGCGAACTGTCTTCCTTGACTGAATGGGGTGCTGAGGTCTGTGCTGCCATTGTCACTGCAGCCGGTTGTGCTTCCATGCCCTGAGGGATGGTTTTCAAATGAACAAGATGTTTTTCAAGCATGTCGAGTAGACTTTTCCGTGTGAAGGGTTTCGGAAGGACGTCATCCATTCCTGATCAATTAGCAGGGCACAGCCTGATAAGAGTCGAATACGTACCATGATGGAAGTAAAGTTGGATGTCATCGCTCCTGATATTCGAGGTCATGGCGATTATAGGTGTTCGGTCAAATTGGCGGATGAGGTGACAAGCAGAGACACCATCAAGGTTCGGCATAATAATATCCATTAAAATAAGATCGTACTTGGAACCGTCTTGGATTTTATTCACGGCTTCGAGTCCATCAAACTGCATCCATTAGTGACGCCCAGATTGAAAACAAAAGGCAACATACAGCTGTGTCAATAACACAAGAGAACGAATATAGGAATTTCCCACCAATTTGCCGGCAGGTGGCATCGTCCTCGACTAACAGGATCTGTGGACTTCGTATCCACCCAGGATCAACATTGGTACTCTTCTTCCGGTTATCAGGGAACTGCCGGCGGGCGTCTTCGATTTCGGGTTTTGCAGGCATTGGATAAGGTACATTGTTAACGTGCTCGCTGTACATCGGATCGATACCATTAGTAGCACCAACAGGGTAAACGACAGGATCGATCTCTCCATTCATCTTCGGATACACTAGCGGTGGATTGCCACCTGTAGACGTAGGTGGTCGCACGGGACCGGCTCGTGCATTGGGGTCCAACGTAGGTGTCGAAACGACGGGAGGAACAGCCTTTGCAGGCTCACCCATCGAGTCCATACCCGTGAGATTAAATTGGATTTCGGCGTTCATGTCACTCAGAAGTTTAGAAGCGTGTTGTAAGGGAGAAGAAGGTTCGTCGTCCATGGAGGTGGCCTGGGAAGGACCTATAGCAGAGCTCGCCTGCCCTGGGGTTTGGAAAGTCGCTGAAGCTTTGCTGTCACGCCGTTGACGGGCGTCCGCCGACAGTAGATAGTTCATCACCTGATGGATAACTTGCTCATGGTTCAGGACCGTCTTCTGTACCCTCATAACTTCCTGAAGCATAAGCTGATGATCAACCGTCAACTGGGCATATCGGTCGGAAATATGTTGGATCTGCTGTTGTTGCGCTAGAATTTGCTGGTTTAATAGGTCTATTTGCTGAGTTGGTACGGAGTTGTCAGCGTGTTGAGCCTGCTTCCGTGGCGCCGGTGCCTTCCGTCGGATATTGTCGAGGGATTCTTTGCTGTTCGCTCGAAACTCGGGGTGCTTGAACTCCCAGGCCTAAAACTGTTCGTTAAACAGAAGCCCACAGTAGGATAGCGCAGGTCAATACGTACATTGGGACCATAGGGGGATTGACCATTCTCCTCGTTATTCTGTCGCACCTTGTGGAAGTCGTATTTGTTCAACTGACGCACGAAACTGGCGAAGTTGCTGTGTTTGAAATGCTTTGGAAGGATCGCTTTGGTAAATTTCTCACACTGTAGCAGCCAACAGTAGTCAGTTCGGTGTTGCGCCGAGGACAAAGACATTTTCAATACGAACCTCCAAGACAACGAAGCTATCCCCTTCGTCACCCCAACGTACAATCTCCGAGTACGACGGGTCCTCCAGCATTCTTCATAAAGACAACGAGGTCAGCGACGCCCATAAGAGGGAAAAAGAAAAAGGTTCAAGACAAAGGAAGAAAACGAATATCGGTTCAAAAGAACGCCCATAAAAGAAGGCAAAAAGAAGGGCCACTCACTTGTACAACTTCCGTACCTGACAAGCATATTAGCAAGATGAACAAGAACATAGAAAATGATAAGGAAAACTCACAAAATCGCTGGAATTACCAGAAGGGGCGGGATTGGAAGACGGGGTCTGGCCAGCCTCCATGCTGGGCTAGATGGGTCGCGACCGATCGAAAAAAGATCAACAAGTCGAGGTACAAAAAAAGGAACAATGAAAAAAAAAAAAAAAAAAGAGTGACAATATATATACACAAGGGAAAAGCAGGTGAAAAGAAGAAAGAGAAGGAAGAAAGGAATAAGAGCAAGAACCTGGGAGGCCTCGGGGGAGAAGAAGAAAAGAATCAAGTCAAGGAAGAGAGAAGAGAGAAGAGGGAGGGAGAAAGAGAAAAGACAGAAGTTGGTTTGGTTTGGTTTGGTTTGGGCGATGGGGAGGCGTTGAATTTCTCTCTAGCTTCCGCGGGTCAAGTTCCAAAAGTCCACTGGAGTCGAACCACCGGATTGATTGATTTGATTTGATTGATCCCAACTTAACTAACTTGTTTTAGGAGGTTTACCCAATGCAACACGAAGAGGGGAAAATTGATGGGAAGGAGAAGAGGAGAGAGGACAGGTTTGACAAGGATGGGATGTCGCTTTCGCAACGGGCGGAAGTTAGGAAAAGGAAGGCCGAGTCAGTGCGTAGTGAAGAAGTAGTAGACAAGTGGAGGAGGGGAATGTCATATTTAGTACTGGTGAGGCAGTTTCTTTCTCTACTACTTTGTTACTTCTCTACTCTCTCTCCCTCTCTCACTCTTTCACATACTCTCTCTCTATTACTCACCACTATTTAAGCTGCATTCAATTGCCTTTTCGGAGAATTCCCACCTATTCATTCATTCATTCCTTCCTTCCTTCCAGTGGCTGGCTTCCTCTCTTTTTTCCGCGCTAAACATATATGGATGCTACTAAACCAGTCAGTCCATTTAATGGTTTGCCTCCCTGTCCTTGGCCTTTTTTCCGGATTCTCTCGGATCCGATCAGGCTCAGGCAAGACATCAGACGAGAAAAGTTGTCTCTCATTCGCTTATTCATATATTTTACCACCTATTTCAACAACCAGAATCAAACCTGTTCTAACCCGGAATTGGGTCCAAACCATCCTTTTCAACCGTATACCTAACTAACTAACTAGTAGATAGAAATAAGATAGATAGATAGATAGATAGATGTGGAGGCCGTACATGCAAACGATTTCTGTTTGCTACATGATCATATCGCATCAATCCAACAACCCTCCTGTCCAACACAGTACTTCCTTGGCTCTCCTTCATCCAGAAACATCAATCAAAGCAGGGTATCAACACCATGTCAATGCTTCCCAAAATCATAACAAATACCGCTGCGAAAAGCATCCAATCATGACCACATAGGAAAGAGAAGGAGAAATATACAGGAGAGAGATGACGGTCTTGCATCCTCTTTTTATGGGAAACCCAAGTGTAAACCTATTCCAGAAAAACAAAAAGAAAGGCTCGCTTGTAATCAACATCGGCTTCATACATATAGCTGATAGATCCAGGAACAGCGCTTGTTATGCAGATGAATGACTGATCAGTCGTCGCGCGAGCGTTGGTGAGAAAGATCCCGGCCTTTGGCTTTCCGTCGCGAAGGCGCGGGTATAAAGTTGAGGAACTGGTGTTTGCTATTCGACTCCTTTGACATACTGGACCGGCGGTGCCTCGTTGGGTCGGAAGACTCAAGAGAATAGGTGGATGAATTCTTGGAGCTCCCGGTGCTGTCGCGATGGTCCGACCATCGAGGCATGGAGAACGCCACGCGACTTTGCTCTACGGTTGCCGACGATGAACTCGGAGGGGTTTCCTCTTCGGGATAACCGCCGAAGTCAGTAGATCGACGAGGAAGAGATGGCCGTGAGGCAAAGAAGCCGACCGAATTTCTGTGGCTTCCAGCTACTGATGCTGGGCCCGTGACCGTGGTTTCGGTCACCGGCGTCGTGGGTTTGCTCGTGTTCTCGTCATAGAAGGTAGCACACCGTTCCATGGAATCCACCAACTCTTCCCATTTCAGCTCAAAGCTGTTATTCGGCCGCTCCGCTTGCTCGGCCTTTAATAAACATTCCTTGGTGCGCCGCTGGATATGCATAGCTAGCTCGTGAAACTTGAGCAGCACGGGATCAATGTCTTCCGCCTCGTCCAACCGGTCAGGGGTCACTTCAAGCCATATACTAATCAAATTGGCAAAGCTCCTCGCATGGTCTAATAAGAAAGGAAGGCTCGGGAAGCCTTCACGGGAGATTGCAGGAAGTCGGCCAAGGATTTGGATCGGTGTGGCATATGACGGCGTGACGATCGCTGTCGGTCGGTCTGCGGGAATCGCACAAATGGCATCGACATACGTTTTGAATCCTGAGCGGTGGCTGACCAGAAACCTATTCATCGGCTCCATCCATGGCTCTTTGCTCCCAAATGTACTCATGTTGGCCAGCCCTTGCAAAGCCTTGGCGATCAGGGTCAACGTGCGCTGGGCGCGGGCGCGAGGATGATCTGTTTACGTTAGTTTCTGAGAAACAGCAATCTCCACAGAACTTTCATACCTTTGAGCAACCCGAAGAGCTTCGGGTTCAAAATAGCCGGGCAAAAGAACCGCAGAAACAGAAATCCGGAGACGCTGCTGTAGGTAACGGTTCGCAGGAAATCACCATATCGATCCTCCGCACAGGCCCTGATGTGCCTAAATATGAGTCTCAACTCCGCCGGGCATCGAGATGCTGAGCCGGAGATGGACTTCCAGACACCTGTGGTGAGGGAGATCAGGTTCCTCCAATTGCGCTCAAGATCGTCGGCACGAGCTACCCTGGACGGGTCCACCTCACACTCCGGGTCTGCCTCATCGATCTCACGGAGCCGCTCTCCGATTGTTTCCTCAAGATACTCTTTCCCAAGCCGACGCATATGCAGGTCAAGCGATTTAGTCAGAAGAGAGTTTCCTCTGAAAAGAAGGTTTGCCTCGACTGTCGCGGTTCGGCCCAGATCCCTAACAAGGACTTCTCTGTCCTGACCCGACTCCTTGGAGTCATTCGAGTGTATCCTTGTCGTGTACCTGAGTCTGTTCACTGTTGATTCCTTATGGACCCCGTCAATTTCATCCTCAACTAACGCTGATATCCACTCAACAGCACGGCCTGAAACTTGGTAAATATTAAGTAGGGTCTCGGAAAGCTGGTTTAACTCCGACGACATCACCTGAGCCATGTTGATGGTTAGTCCGTTCGTAAAGGAATGTAGGAGTTCAGATATGGGTTCGTATTCTTGAGACATTAGCACAACAGTCTCTTCCATCCTCGCTTTCATGAACATTTCACCCACGGCCTGATCCTGGTCGTCGATTATTGGCCACCATTTCTCCGTCTCCACGCCCGGTTCCAGGTCTTCAAGTCTCAAATCCACTCGTCCAAAAATGGCATCGTGGGAGGAGATTTCAATATCATCCAGCATATGCATAGGCGTTTCCTCATTCACCTTGTATGTTCCATGGGCGATAAGAGTCCAGTCCTTTTGCGTTGGATTAAGGGTCTTCACGAGTATGGAGACCTGCGACAGAACGGGCGGTAAATCGTTGAAGGTGAAATCTTCCCGCCAAAAAGGATTGGCGGTTCGGTACTTAACAGCAGTTTTGGCACGGATTTCTCCATCCTGAACCACCTCGGTATAGTAATCATTCACAGCTGATTCTACAGCGGGATGACTATGGGATCTGGATGACTTTCTGCTTCTGGGATTTTCTTCCTTATTCCGGAACAGCTTTGCTTCGGTGACCTTCACGCTAAGCGTCCTCTCGATGCGGAACATATCCGCTGTAGATGCTACCTGGGAAATTTCTTGCCCCGAGGTTTGTTCTGGGTCATCCTCTACACGTAATTCTGGCCCATAAAGCTCTGGAATCGTAAAGGCGCGCAAAAGTACAAACCATACCTCGAACAAAACTCGGCTCTCCAAAGCGAGGTATATCGGACGCAAAAGAGATTCTGGTATGGTATGTGCTGCATATTGCGGGTATATGGCTATGCAAAATTCATCGTCTAACACGGAGGGGTTCAGCTGTTGGATGGCGCTGCGGGATAACTGGGGTAATTGAATGCAGGAAACCAGTGTAATATCCGACTCGGTAAACAGTTTGAAGCAGCCGTTTTCCTGCAGGGTGCAGCTTACTTTCCGCCAGGAGGATGACAACGCTCTTTGTTGCCGGTACGTTGAAACTCGTCGACCTGAATCAGGTCGCACCCCTGACGCACTTGGCTTGTCCCATAGGAGCATCTTACCGACTTTAATAATTGCAGCATCCTTATGAACAGTGCTTTCGGAGTTTCGTCGGCGATCGGCTAATCGACGCTCCCCAATGGCTACTGATTGAGGCTTGGTCATTTTGTTTTGTACGCCTTTTGGGCGAATCGGCTGCCAGCATAGGAGAGCGGCCAGCCACGAGTCAAACGTCTCGCCTACGTGAGGTCGCAGTTGTATCCCAAGACCGGAAGTAAATGTGGATACACTTAAATATGATGTCTGAAGATCCGTATCAAAAAGAGTACGCACACGGCAACCGCGGAGATCAGGAATTAGAGTCTTTGCCAAGGCGGGCTCGCCTTTCGCTTGGAAAATCAAGCTCCCAGTAGCAACGTTGATGGCGCAGTATCCTGACGTCCAAGAAGTTGTAGAGGGTGTTCGAAAGGAAAGGATACCATGCATTCTTCCACAGGTCGCTTTCATCAGCTGCAGAATTTTGGACGCATCGGTGTGGGAGAGAGGAGAGGAGAAGGCGGCCTGGTTCCTCGAAACCTCCGCTAGCGACGCCGAACTACCAGGCGCCTGTTTGCTGGATCGTTGCCGAACGGCAGTTTGGCCATGGTATGCAGGCGATTGTATTGAAGGGAAGCCAATGGAGCTTCCCGAATCATCAGGTGTTTTGGGCTGTGAACCAGCGATATTGATAGACCCCAGACGTGTTCGAGTTTTGGAGAAGAGTGAATTAGGGGATACTTCACTTCGTTGATCGTCCAGGGTCGTAGTTCGCGAACGGACCCGCTGGCCTCTTAAATCCGTATGGCCATCATTGTCATCTTCTGCAGGGACGTAGGAAGTTAAGTCGCGATGGCGTCCGGTATCGAGACCTCTCGGTCGTGGGGTAGCGCGCGGGGAGGGCGTTCTACCTGAGCGATACTCCACCTCCGACAGAGGGGAGTGAGTGCCAGTATCGGAATTAGAATCCGGTGTCACTGTTCGGATGCTTGTATCCCTAAAGCTGTCCGGGTAAATCATGCCATGGCGATCTCTGGAGGAGGATTTCTTGCTTGGACGCCTTTCCACCGGGCGACTATAAAACCCGTGATGGGCCGAGTTCCGCTTGAACCCATTTGGGTTTTCCGAGTCCATAATTGAAGTGACGTACACAAGAGTGTTGTAGCGCCGGACGAATTCGAATCAAAACACACAAAGAAGCAATCACATACACTCGCTAAATGAATTGTTACCTTGCAGTACGCTGGCACCCAACGTATGCTGCGGAACTGTTCTCGAATGATTGTAGGTGTATCTCTTCCAGTGGGCGACTAGCTGAGCGCATGGAGTCCGGGAAGAGAGTAGGAATTCGAGTCGCGCATCCGGTCGAGGCCGCGGGAAGGTAACGAGGTGAAAGACGTGGCCCACGACTTTGTTGGGCCAAAAGGTAGTATACAGGAGACAGCTAGCAAAGAGGGGTGTCCAGTCCTCCAACAGCTGGTCGACGCAAGCAATACCGATCCTAGAATTCCATTACCAACTGGGGTTAGCCATGAAGGACAAAGAGGGCAGGGCAAGAACAAGTTCAACACTGCTAGGTGATATCATAACTTTGAAAGAAAATCGAAGGACAGAGAATCTCACACACCTTCATCAGTCAAAACAGTCTGTTCCCCTTCCCCTGCTTGCGTACGTGTTTGTCGGATTATTGCAGATCCCACACGGTATGGATTGTTGTGCGACCAGCTGCTGAGTTAGAAGGAAAAAGCAACAAGAAGTGGAATTTTGGAGGTGTCTTTTTTGGGGGGAGAGCCTGGAAATGGAAGCGGGAACAGAGGAGGGGAAGGGCGGATTGGTTGGGAAGAAAGAGGAAAATCAAGAGATACCCGGAGGGGGGTTAACAACACAAGGAAAACCCCCAGGGGAATAAAGATAGCTGATAGATAGGAATAAAAGAAAAAAAAGAAAAAGAAAAAGAAAACAATTAAGATCGGACACTAAAGCAAGAGACGAAGAAGAAAGGAAGAAAGAAAGAAAGGAAGGAATTAATTTGTTGGAGTTTGGGGTGTTTTTTTGGCCGCATCAAGTCAATCCAGTCAAGTCAATCAATCAATCAATCAATCAATCAATAATCAATCAGTCAGATTCACTCGGTGTTTGTTCAGATCCACCGCTGCGGATGATGATGATGGTGGTGATGGTGATGATTACGATCCTCTATTATTCTCTTATATCTTCTTAAAGATACCTGGTTAATTCCTACAATCAATTAATTATATACCCTCTAGCTCAATCTCATCCCTGGACTCGTACATACATGGCCTTTAGGAGGACCCGAGAATTCCAGATACAGAGAGCATATAGAATACAATTGGCAGCGAAAATCCAAAATGATATCCAGTGGAAAAGACAGCTGTGTTCCTGCATAGGTTTGGAGTGTTTCTATCCACCGTCATCGAGAAACTACATACATACCGAGGGACAGTAACTAACTTGGAAGCTAACCATCTTTAGCCATATTTAATGGGTTCCAATTTGATCCAGCAGAGTTTATCAGTCCCGGTAAAAGTAAATTTTGCTAGCTCGATAGCCTCGGAGTAGCCGGTTTGCCAGTGGGTAGAGCCGTTTAAAATAAGTACCTAACGGATATCAACTCCGCATTGGGAGAAGGGAGAGAAAAAGAAAGCAATAGCAAATAAATAGAAGAGCTTCCATTGGCCATCTAACCGATTAAGTAAATCTTCACAAATATTGATATTCTGCACAGTGTAAATCGCAATTACTTAAGGGGGACAATCCAGTATTGTCTCGGGAGAAAGGAGTTTCTCAAGTTAAGCCTTTTTACTCCGAGTACATTGGGAGGAAGTGGGTGTAATGGAGCAGAACCCACAGCCAACTAACGTCGATAAAAGAAAGAATTCACCGAGGGTGGAGATCCTCACCCATTTAACAGATGATCAAGGAGAGGTTTTAATCCTTCGAGCTGGAGGATTACACAAAACGCCACAGAATGAACCAATAACTGTGATGAAGACAGAAGATGATAAGTACAAGCAAGACAGGAACAGGAACTGCAGGAAAACGTGGAGGGTCACGAGGGATGCAATACGAGGAGTTTATCGGCCCTTGGGAGGGGTTTAGGGGGACTTAGGAGGCTTAGGGGGCTTCTGGAAGAAAGAGAAACCTTTCATGTCGGGGGGCAGCTCCCCCCCGGGCGGCTCCCCTCCTTCTTCCTCCTCCACAGGTTGGATGACTAATTGTGCATGACTCTACATCATATGATTCTAACTTCCTGGCCTGATTCAGGTGGTCAGCTGCTTTTTTTATCGGGCCTATATTAATCCGATATTGATGGCCTCAGGCATTAAACTGCCCATTGCGTCAGGCATCCACTCTTCCGCTTCCGCCTTCATCATTCCCTTATCTGCATCTAATCTCAATCACGAGATTACTGGTCAAGTCATCTGGACTCCAAACTCCTTCTTCTGCTGCTGGTGCTGGTGCTACTGCTGCTGTTGCTGTTACCTATGATTCTGCCTAGTCTCAATAATACTCAGTTTATGTACCGATTTTCGTTTAATAAATCTGGTTTAAAACTACTCCTTTGCTTGGAATCATCTTCTCAACTGGATGGCCTCGCACTGACTTGGTAGACCGCCGGCTTGTACGCCGCTGCGATGCGTTAACTCCTACAGTTTGGCGACTGCTGTCATTCCCTCTGCCCAAGATGATGAATTCAAACATATTATCCCGATTTCTACCTCCTACTGGATCCCCTTCTGTTTACGAGACCATCCGACAACATGATGCCGATTCCGATGCTTCGGATCCGGAAGAGCGTGCTGGTTTGGCGCTGGGGAGCCATCGGTCGAAAGACTTTAGTGACCGGGAGTTAGAGGAGGCTATGACGGACAACAAAATGAGCCGCTCGCCGAGTCCGAGCACTGAGTACCTGACCCCAGAGCAACCGCTCTCTTCTGGAGAAGGTCATGGTAAGGCTCATGCGCGTCGACGGCACTCACGCCGTCCTCGGTGGATGCGATCATCTCCTTCGGCAAACGAAGGCGATGAGGGTGACGATGATGATGTTCCGGCTTCTCTCTTGGTGGAAGGACATCAAGACAATGACAACCAGAGGACGAATCTTCCCCCTCCTCCTCCGCAAAATCGCTTCGATGGGGACGCTTCTGTTCCTGGTCCTTCATCGGAGACGAATCGAGCTCACTGGGAGACGACCAAAACACAACAGCCTCTCCATCATAGCAATACTCGGAAGCCTCATCCAGTGAAGGGATGGTCGCTTGGACAGCATCCCAACTTGGCTATGGTAGACCCGAAAGAGAAAGCAATGTGGCGGTGGGCGAATGTCGAGAATCTTGATAACTTCGTCAGAGACGTTTATACGTATTTTTTGGGAAATGGGATTTGGTCTATTCTACTTATTCGTGCCCTGAATCTTCTGTACGTCTGCAACACCATTTTCATGCTCGTTTTCTATTGTCTGGAAAAACTGACACCCTTCTTAGAACCTTCGCATTTGTTGTGGGCTTCTCAACATTCCTCACAAACTGTATCGATTACCATAAAGTTCGAGGGAGCAAGACGTTGGACGATATTCTCATTCAGAAATGCACAAAGAAGATGTCTATATCATCTACCTTTTTGCTCTGGTTGTTCACTTTCTTCTGGATTGGAAAAGTATTTCAGTATATATTGGACATCAGAAGACTCAAACATATGCACGACTTCTACCTATATCTACTCGGTGTTTCCGATGCTGAAATTCAGACCATCTCATGGCAGGAGATTGTCAGCCGATTGATGGCCCTTCGGGACGCAAACCCTGCGACGGCTGGTGCTGTTTCTGCGAAACATCGGAAATTCATCGGCAGTCAGTCGAAACAGCGGATGGACGCCCATGATATTGCCAACCGGCTAATGCGGAAAGAGAATTATCTGATTGCTTTGATCAACAAAGAGATACTAGATCTAACCCTTCCCATACCATTTTTCAAAAACAGACAACTCTTTTCACGAACCCTAGAATGGAATATCAACCTCTGCGTTATGGACTATGTGTTTAATGAGCAGGGCCAAGTCCGAACACTCTTCCTGAGAGATACCCATCGAAGAGCTTTAAGCGAGGGTCTACGAAGGCGGTTCATCTTCGCCGGTATCATGAATATCTTTGTAGCTCCTTTCATTGTTGTTTACTTCCTGATGCATTACTTTTTCCGTTATTTCAACGAGTACAAGAAGAATCCCGCGCAGATTGGGTCTCGTCAATATACCCCTTTGGCCGAATGGAAATTCCGCGAGTTCAACGAGCTCTGGCATCTGTTTGAGCGTCGGATCAACATGTCTTATCCCTTTGCCGCTCGTTATATTGATCAGTTCCCCAAGGACAAAACGGTTCAGGTTGCGCGCTTTGTTGCGTTTATTTCTGGCGCTCTCGCATCCGTATTAGCTCTTGTTTCACTTCTGGACCCGGAACTTTTCCTGGGATTTGAGATCACCCACGACCGAACCGTTCTTTTCTATCTAGGTATCTTTGGTTCGGTCTGGGCTTTCGCTAGAGGCTTTGTGCCCGAAGAAACTGACGTGTTCGAGCCCGAATATGCCCTTCTCGAATTGATTAACTTCACCCACTACTGCCCAAGTCATTGGAAAGATCGCTTACACAGTGATGAAGTCCGAAAGGATTTCGCAGTGCTATATCAAATGAAGATCATGATCTTTATAGAGGAGATTTTAAGCATGATATTCACGCCGTTTGTCCTATGGTTCAGCCTGCCCAAGTGCAGCGACCGGTTGATCGACTTCTTCCGGGAATTCACCGTCCATGTGGATGGAATGGGTTACCTTTGCTCCTTTGCTGTCTTCGACTTCAAGAAGGGTACCAACGTGATTCCTCAATGTGATCGTCCGGGACCAGGGAAGCAGGATCTCCGGGCGGACTATTTCTCTACCAAAGACGGCAAAATGCTCGCGTCGTATTATGGATTCTTGGATAACTATGGTGCGAATCCTCGATCGGCACACCCGTCCGGTAAGCGACAGTTCCATCCACCACCTGCTTTCCCGACCCTAGGATCACCGTCCGGCATTGAAATGGGGGGTATCGCGGAGAGGTTCGACCATGTCCACAGTCGACCCGCTCCGGGGCCAGCCACTGGCCTGCATTCTACGCTGCGGCGGTCCCGATTTGGCCCAGCAGATTTGGGCGACCATGCTTCACCTGCGCCTTCAATGCTCCTTGATCCGCATCATCAGCCGTCCGCATCAGGCTTCCGTCCTGCAAACCGCAGTATCTACCCGCGTAATCGAACGTCACGCCCGCCATTCCCAATATCTGACACTATCGAGGATGATGAAGAATCCCCAACCCGAGAGGACCATCCTCGGGCAAAGCAACCAGTGACGTCGTCAACTGGTGGTGCTGGAACCAGTGAGAGTAACCTGGGAGATTCGTGGCGGATGAATTTAATGGGAAATGCGGACACCAGCAGAACAGAAGAAGGCGAAGATGTCGACGCAATCACTGGAGGAGCCGGGGTTTTAGGGTTGATCCAGCAATTTCAGAAAGCTAATGGTGGTGGCCGGGGTCGAACGGCCGTAGGCATATAAGATTTACTTACGTTCGTATAATGATTGAATTAATATGTTGGATGAATTATGAGCAGCAATGCAAGAATCAATTGTAAATATAGCTAGGTAGCTAGCAAGCTGTAAAATACCAAGATCCATGGATAGAATCCCTGCTGTAACAGGGGGAGGGAGTTGGAAAGTTGGAGCCGAACCAGGGTAAGATCGCGCTAATCCTTCGGTTGCTGATCCGGGGAAGCAAAAGTTTCAGTCAAGACTCTTTAACATCTGCTGAATTGAAACTGATTTTTTGGAGAATAAGCCAAGTCAACTCCAATTGATTGATAGAATTTTTTGGTCCTGTTTCCAGCCAAGAATCATAAGATTAAACATGCCTTAAAGGGTTTACTTTCTGCTTGGTCTCGTGATTTCTACTTCTATCCCAATCTCCTCTTCTCTCCTCCCTTCCCTCTCTTTCTTGTCCTGATCTGATCCTCTTCTGCCGTCATGTTTCGTGTTCGTCGGTATCGGATCTTTATCGTTTTTACCGCGATCTTCGTTTTAATTGTATTTCATTTCGCCCGCTCTCGCAATCCCAATGTCGCGCCCGTTATCCCCGAACCTCCAAAATCACTCAGTGGACCACCAGCTGGAGACAACAAGGAGGCATCACCTCCTCATGGCTTCACTCCCGAAGCTCCTCCTTCCTCTCAGCAAAATGTTCCTTCAAAGCCTGACACAAAACCCGAATCTAAGTACCAACCTCCCAAATTCGATAAGCCGCCCGTCGAGAAACCTGCTCCCAGTTCACCCGTGAAACTCCCTAGCGATAAGTATGTCGAAGACCACAAACCCGAGGAGGGCAGTAAAAACGCAGAGGAAAACAAGAACACGCCCCCACCGCCGTCAAAGCCCAACCATCTCGACCTGGAGTCCGGTAATGGCGGAGAAGGACGAATGGAAATCACAGGGCCAGGGAGCGGTCGACCAACTACCCATTGGAGAAAGTTCCCAGAACATTTCCCCGTCCCCGCCGAGGAAATAATCAAGCTGCCGATGGGCAAATCCAAGTCGCTTCCGAAACTACAGGCCGCGTTCAAAGATGAGTCGGTGTCCGACAAATTGCGGCGAACGCAGAGACTGGGTCGGATCAAGGACGCTTTTCAGCATGCTTGGGCTGGGTATAAGACGTCTGCAATGGGCCATGATGAGCTTGCGCCTCTTCGTGGTGGACATCGCGATCCATTCAATGGGTGGGGTGCGACGCTTGTTGATGCGCTGGATACCTTGTGGATTATGGATCTTAAGGAGGAATTCTCGATTGCTGTCGATGAGGTTAGGAAGATTGATTTCACGATCAGTCTTAGGAAGGACATTCCGCTTTTCGAAACTACGATTCGATACCTTGGTGGGTTGCTTGGGGCGTATGATATCTCGGGGCACAAGTATACTGCGCTTCTAGATAAGGCGATTGAATTGGCTGATATTTTGATTGGGGCTTTCGATTCACCTAATCGCATGCCGATGCTTTTTTATAAATGGGCTCCGTAAGTTATGGTTTCTGGCGATGATATTCATTGGTTACATGTGCTAATAGGTTACGGGAAGGGAGTCGGTATCTCAGCCTCACCTTGCTGATTCGAAGGCCGTCCTTGCAGAAATTGGGTCACTCTCGATTGAGTTCACCCGTCTTGCACAGCTGACGAGGGAGAACAAGTATTATGATGCCATTGCTCGGATTACAAACGAGCTGGAGAAGTCTCAAGATTCAACCAGACTTCCCGGTCTGTGGCCGCTCAAGCTTGATGCTTCTGGATGCAGAAAATCTATGGTGTCCAACTCGGATAACTCTCATATCGAACATAAGAATTCGCCCAACGTTCCAGCTCCCTCAATCGCCGCCAAAAAGTCATTAGGCGATGTCCCAGCTTCTTCGGTTGTAGCCAAAAGGCCGGCGCCAACAGATATAGAAAGTTACATACACTTCCTAAGTCGCCGCGATAGTAGCGGCGTCGGCGAAGACGCGGAACGGGCAAATTACGAGCAGACGTCACAAGGAAACAATGTGCAGAGGCCATCGGGAAATACGAATTCAAAGGTAGATGCCATGGATCCGGCTGACAAGAACTGCAAGGAAGGCTTGATCAGTGCGGGACCGGGGAATCATACATTTGGGCTGGCAGCTCTCGCAGACTCGACGTACGAGTACATGCCTAAAGCGCATATGCTTCTAGGCGGCCTTAACGAGCAATACCATAAAATGTACGAGAAGGCAATGGCCACCGCGCGGAAATATCTTCTCTTCCAACCCATGGTCAAAGGTGACCGCGATCTTCGTTTCTTGGCATCCGTCACGATACCTAAGGGTCTCGCTCAGCAGCCTGAGCATTGGACCTACACACACGAAGGAACCCACTTGGCATGCTTCGCGGGTGGCATGTTTGCAGTTGGTGCTAAATTGTTCAAGATCGATGGCGACATGGATATCGCCGCTAAACTTACTGACGGTTGTGTGTGGGCGTATGAATCTACAGAGACAGGGATCATGCCTGAAAGCTTCGAGTTGCTGCCCTGCGAAAAGGGCAAACCGTGCAAATGGAACGAAGCTCAATACCGGAAGGCATTAGACCCTCATGCAGACCAAAGAGCCCAGCAGGGCCGGAAGGTCCATGGCCAGAAACCCCAAGTCGAAAAAGAGGCACAGAGTAAAGTAGCAGGGGCTGATAAAGATTCACCAATGCCACCGGCTAGCTTCCCTGCTGGAAGCCGCCAGGATGCGATTGACAAACACCAAGCGGGAGGTCGACGCCAAGGGATTCCTCTACCAACTCGAACGACGAACAACTCCAGTTTGGCGAGAAGGGACCGGGGATCACCTGAAAAGCCCATTACCCTTTCCCACGACGATTTCGTCAACAGCCGAATTCGGAACGAAAGAATCCCACCAGGGTTCGTCAACATCCAAGCACGAAAATACCTTCTCCGACCCGAAGCCATCGAGTCTGTCTTTATCATGTACCGACTTACAGGGGATGACTACTGGAGGGAGAAGGGATGGAAGATGTTTGAAGCTGTCACGAAATATACGCGCACAGATTACGCCTACTCAGCCATCCAAGATGTCACACTGTGGAACTCGCCATTCCGAGACGAAATGGAGTCGTTCTGGCTAGCGGAGACACTGAAGTACTATTACCTTCTCTTTAGCGACCCTAGCGTGGTCAGTTTGGACGAATATGTTCTGTAAGTACCAGCCCTATGAGATCGTAGCCAAGTACTAACCAAGAATAGAAACACAGAAGCTCATCCGTTGAAACGGCCCGAGTATTGAAGAGTTATACATATATAATGGTTATAAGCTAATTTATACATGGTTAAATTTGGACATAATGTGATATCCTCATGTCAATGGCATAATGATTTTGATTATAGAATGAATAATATTGTATATGATTCGTAGTGAAAAAACAGGGAAAAGAGCCAAGGGGACAAGAAGCTGATAAGATCCACTCGAATTCTTGAATCCCCCGCCGCCTTTCTCACTTGGCCACTTCCTCTTTCTTCCTTCCTCCTCCATTGTCAACTTCCCTGATTCCCCCTCCAGTCTCGCCAATTCCAAGCCAACCGTGATGAGTGCGGTGACACTACCAGCCGAGGGAAATGGAGTTTGAGGTCTCCCTGGACACGGAGCAGCAGTTCTGGGATGGTAAGTTTAGCTGCCAGCTTGCCAGTGTTTGTTTCTAGCTTTTTTTTATTCTTTCGATCTGTTCACTCCCTCTTTGGAAACAAATGAGTAAATGCTAATAGATTCTTTCTTTTCTGTCGGTTAGAGATACAAGAAATCACTTCCACGCCATGTAGTTCCGAAGGTCTCATTGATAACGCGCTACGGTCTTATCTGGGTCTGACTACGAAATACAAAGGTCCGCTTATTCTTTCCTCTTTACTCGTCCTCTGCAAATAAGAATCCGACTGACGAATCCGACCAGATGAATACCTCAAGACCGAAGTCGATATCTCCCGCTGCCTATTCAAGCTCTTCGTATCGGATATCTTCGCCGCGCATGCGGACTATGTTCGGCGACAGTTTCTTTACGGGTTATTGCAGGTATGAATATAACCTCTGAAGGGGCTGACAGGAATACAGTAACTGGGTAAACAGGGAGGCTAATTTATTTCAAACTACAGGAAGACGACCCAAAAACGCTCCACCTGATAGCATCGTTCCTTCTCTTCGACGGCCGCCAGAATGAAGCGACGCTACATATGATGAACGAGGAGGGCTCGTTTTCGAGGTTATTAGAGTTGTTACAGGCGCAGAGGAGCGCGAAGGAGGAAGGAAACGGCGAGGGCGAGGATGGGGCTGGTCTTCATCGGGTTTTGATGGATATGCTATATGAGATGTCGAGGATTCAAAGGATTAGAATTGAAGATCTGGGTGAGTTGTTCTGGTACGGTGTCTTGTTTTGGGATTGCTTTCTGACTGCTGCTGGGCGTGGTAGTTCTTGTGGATGATGATTTCATTGAGGGCCTTTTTGAAATCATTGAGGATCTCTCGTATGATGCTAATGATCCGTATCATTATCCTGTTATTCGGGTGTTGGTATGTAGGCTTTCTTTGAACGAAGGGTTGATATTAACAGCTAGTTGCAGCTGGTTCTAAACGAGCAGTTCATGATTTCTGCTCATGATCCGCTGGCCGAACGATCGCCGTCAAATCCCTTGACAAATAAGGTTATCAAGGTTCTTTCTATTCATGGGAATCGTTATAAAACGTTTGGCGAGAATATCATTCTGCTCATCAATCGAGAAGGTACAAGTCTTGAGACCCCACGGTGAATACTTGGCTGACCGATATAGCTGAAACGTCGCTTCAGCTTCTCACTCTCAAGCTTCTATATCTCATTTTCACAACTCCCAGTACTTACGAGTACTTTTATACTAATGATCTGCATGTCCTGGTCGACATTCTAATTCGAAACCTCCTAGATCTGCCGGAGGAAGCCTCGGCGCTACGACACACTTATCTCCGTGTTCTTTATCCTCTACTTGCTCACACGCAGTTAAAATACCCACCACATTACAAGCGGGACGAGCTGCTGAGAATGCTTAACATCCTTGTCCGAGGCCAATTCTCTGACGGTGAGTCGGACTATGAGAAGATCTTACACTTTGAAGAAGTCGACGAAACAACGAAAAGGCTGGTTGTACGATGCGCGACGGTTGAATGGCTGAAGTCGGCGGAGGAAGCTGTAGCAATATCAAAACCGTTGTCGGAGGATATTCCACTTCCCCAGGTTTCTGTGGATGATGTCCCAACCATTGCAGAAGCAGAGTCGCCATTGGAAATATCCAGAACCATAACAGAGACCAGCTCACCAGAAGAAGTATCCCCAACTCGAGTGGACAAACCAGTTCCAGCTATACCGAACTTACCTCCAAAACCTACCCATGCGGAGCGTCTAGGCATGCACCTAGACCCAGCATCGACCTCCTCGCTAAGTGTCCAGGAAGTCGCGGCCCAACACGAAAAACCAGGCATCATTACCCCCAGCAGAGGCAACCACGCGGAATTCGAACCCAAATCACCCAGTCCAACAAAGTCCCAGAGACCAAAAGTCAAACCCGAACCCCCAAAATCACGACGATGGCGTGGCCGCCGTCCAACGATAGGCGAAAATGCCAAACCTGCAGAAGACTCCGAGCTCACAAGCCGTTCAGTCGACCGCCGAAACTCCGCCGGCTCAACTCTCGCTCCACCACCTGTCCCGACACGTGCCCACCGCTCAGCATCAACTGGGCCACCAGCCGTTCCCCCTCCTCGTCGATCTGCTCATCATCACCATGGAAATGGGAGTTCTTCCGCGGGATCTTCCACAGGAGGGATTCACGGCAAGCATGGTCAGAAGCCCGAACCTCCGAAAACACGCCGATGGGGTCGTGCTCGACATGCTCAATCTGAATCTGTGAAATCAGAGAAGGTTGACTCGCCAGTTGACTCGGAGTATGGGGAGAAGAGTCATGATAGCCCGACAGTTACTGTAGAAGAGGCTGTCCAGAATGTTTCTCTTGGTTGATTGAAGCCATTCGACTTGCGCGGTTATTGCATAGCATATGATACCAAGGCTGCATAGCATACTTATCAGCAGTACTATTAATACCTACATGAGACTAGATAGCATAATGTATATTCTAGCATGGGAACGAAAACAATCCAATCAGTAGAACGATAGTACTCTTGTCCGGAAGAAAACCCAACTCCTTTAGGTAATTTTCCATCTCATCTGAAAGAGGAAGCAAAGCTATCTTACCATCAAGAATAGCTAGTACATGACCAGGCACCTCCCATCCCCAAACACCTGCACTAACACAGCTAGCCCTCCCAACAACCCCCATGCCCAAATAC
>MVGC01000185.1:0-43125 GCA_003589665.1 Aspergillus sclerotialis | reverse complement strand
CCCCCTCCTCCTAACCTTCTCAACCGCAAACCAAACAACGGGAAACACCAAAACAGTAACAAAATAAAGCGCCGTCGCTATAGCAGCCAGAACAGGTAAACCGGCACCACACGCCGACCCCACAGCGGCCGTCAACCAAACCGCCGCAGCAGTGGTCAACCCGCGCACCTCACTCTGCTGCTTGAAGATGATTCCTCCGCCGACGAACCCAATCCCCGAGACAATCTGCGCGGCAATTCGAGAAGGATCCAGAACCACGTAGTGCGAGAGTACGTCGCCGAACCCGAACTTGGACATGAGCATGAAGAGCGCAGAGCCCGTTCCTACCAGTGTGTTTGTGCGTAGTCCGGCGCTTTTGTGTCGTAGTTGGCGCTCGATTCCGATTATCGCCGATAGCCCGACTGATAGGAGGAGTTGGCAGATTTGAGGCCAGTTTTGGCCTTCTTTTAGGCTGAATTCGGGCATGGTGGGTTCTGCTTGAGGTTGCTGGTTGATGATGAGACGAGAGTTGGTACTGTTTGGCTGTCTTCTTCGTCTGGGAGAGACAGTGTGGGAGGGATTGCGATCTGCTACATGTGGAGTAGGGATGGAAATTTTGCTGCCTCTCTCTCTTTGCTAATTAATATCCTTCAGCCTTATGTATAACTAATTCATGGTAGGTCCACCATATGACGTAAATCGGGAAGGCTTGTCAAAAGCTTGTGCACAGGAGACTAGATGGCGTTCAAGGTGTATATTAAGAATAACACAAGTAAGAGTTAGCGTTTAATTCAGTTAGACAGGTTCAGTTTCAAAGGGGTTGGTTGAAAAGGCTCAAACAGCTTCAACTCTCGATATATTCCCAAAGGTGATGTCGAAGACCTGCAAACATGAATCCTGTCATGCTAGGATAACGGGTAGGAATGTCGAGCTGGTAAACGGGGGTAGAGCAAGGTTACCTAGGTACTCTTCTGATATGGGGAAACGAGCCATGGATAGGAGGAAAAGAAAGGGGGGAGGATTGTGGTTATCTATGTACCTCTATTATTCCCGATGAGGCTCATCCCACTTGACCCATAGTTCAGTCTCTTATGAGATAGTCTCGTTGGCATATAGGACATGGGAGAGGTGGGATAAGCCAACGCTTGAACTTGCCTTAGATGGCAAATAGCGAGTGTTGCTGTGGTAAGCACAGATGCGCCTTTTTTGCGTTTTATCGGACTTCATTTGTACGAAGCCGTCGGCATCCCACTTGGGCCTAGGGATTGTCGGAAATGGTGTCGGAAAGACATCCTCTCTCCACTTGGTTCTCTCTCATCCTGCCTAAAATGCAGCAGTCAAAGCGCTGGTGATTAATGAGCAGAGACCCACCGGCATCCCGCTTGGCCCTACATATATGCCATGGTGCAAGTACTCGAGTTTACTCTTTCCCTGGCTTTTTGGTTTTATTATGCAGTGAGCTTCTAATCATTTCCATCTCCAAACATCTGACCCGACGCTCAGAAATCCCAACGACGAGATGGGCTATTTCAATCTTGGTTCTCACACCCGGCCAGTGACTACTTCTTCAGCCGAAGCTCAGTTATGGTTCGACCGCGGACTGGTATGGGCATATTCGTTCAACCATGGCGAAGCGGAACGGTGCTTTGAGCGAGCTTCTCATTACGATCCGCAGTGTGCGATGGCCTTATGGGGCATCGCCTATGCATCAGGGCCCAATTATAATAAGGCGTGGAGATTCTTTGACCAGAAAGACCTCCGGGAGTCAATAAAAAGAGCCAACGATGCATTAGCCCGTGCCTCAGAATTGGCTTCACAGGCTACCCCGGCTGAACAGGCTTTAGTCAAGGCAATCTCCGCTCGCTTTCCACCTACAGACAATATTCCTGATGATCTGAGTCCTTTTGATCGTGCGTATGCAGATGCCATGCGGCCAGTATACCATGCATTTGGTAGCAATGATGCAGATATAGCAGCACTCTTCGCCGATGCACTCATGTGCATTACTCCCCGAGGATTATGGGACCTGAATACGGGGAAACCTACCGGAGAACACACAGTCGAGGCCCAGAGAGTGATTGAGACTTCGCTAAAGCGACCTGATGGCTATAACCATCCAGCTCTCTGTCACCTGTACATTCATAACATGGAGATGTCTCCATTCTCAGAGTTGGCGCTACCGGCTGCTGATCGACTACGTCGCCTTGTTCCGGATGCTTCGCATATGTTGCATATGCCGACGCATATCGATGCAGCAGTTGGCGACTATCGCCGATCAGTTGACTCTAATAGCGAAGCTATAATTGCGGACGATAAATACTTCGCTCGAGAAGATGCCTCTATCCAGTATACCTCGTATCGGGTTCATTACATCTGTGCTAAGCTGTATGCTGCTATGATGTCCGGTCGTTTCGTGGATGCCATGTCAGCCGCAGAAAAGCTCGAACAGGTAATTGATAGCAACCTACTATCTATTACCAGCCCTCCAATGGCAGACTTCGTGGAGAGCTTCCTAGGTAGCAAGGCGCATGTACTTGTCCGCTTTGGCCGCTGGGAAGAGATCCTTCGCCTTGAACTTCCTACCGACCCTACTGATAGTTTATACTGCGCGACAAGGGCAGTTATTCTGTACGCTCGAGGACTCGCCTTCAGTACGCTTGGACGAATTGCAGAAGCTGAAACCGCTCAGAAAGAGTTTGAAATTGCGCGTGCAGATGTTCCACCATCCCGTCTCAACAGTATACCTGTTAAAGAAGTCGATGTACTCGAAGTCGCCTCTGCTATGCTCTCGGGAGAGCTCGAATATCGGAAAGGAAACCACGACACTGCATTTCCTACTCTTCGACAAGCCATCAAGCTCGAAGACTCACTCCCATACTCTGACCCGCCAGCGTGGATGCAGCCTGTCCGCCATGCGCTCGGCGGGCTTCTACTCGAGCAGAACCGCGTTGAAGAAGCAGAAATACTATTTCGGGAAGATCTTGGTTTGGCGAAGGATTTCCCTCGTCGTAAGGCAAAGCTTAATAACGTGTGGGGACTTCATGGACTATATGAATGTTTTAATCGACTTGGGAAGGCCGGAGATGCTCGTTTTATTCAGGCTGCCCGTGATATTGCACTCGCATCTGCTGATGTTCCGGTTGTTACCTCTTGTTATTGCCGTGTATCTGCTGTGGCGGGATCCAGTTGTTGTTCAAGATAGGGCTGTCATTCATTGGAGCGAAAGCAAAAAGCTCGAGGTAGAGTAGTTGTATATTCTATAGTCAATTAGTAAGAACCTAACAATTGCGGAAATAGTTATATACTGTCTGGCCCATGAAGCATCTCTATATACATCCCTGAGTAGTTTGAAACCATCCCCATCAGCCCACGTGGAGCTATCCATGAGCAAACCGCTTCCAATTGTCTGCAAACCGTTGAACACCGTCATGTAGAGGCCACCCACGCAGCTTGCAGATATTCCGAGCAACTTCCTCCAACATGTCATCCATGACTGGGCCAGCCGTGTGAAGATCACTTTCAATGAGCACTCTATCATCCGGCAGTGCTTTAATGGTATCAATAACCTTCTGAGCTGAGGGCCCACTAAAGTTAATTACGCTTGAGAAGGAAAAATAAACATCGGACGGGTTTTCCCGCTTCAGGAATTGCTTTATCGGATCCGGCGGACCGGAATATGAATGCATGCATATCCGCGGTGGGAATGGTAATGGTGGTTGGCCTGTAGGTTCAGGTGGATGGTTCTTGCCGTCTTCTTCGATATCGCTCCCTGCATGCGCCAGTTCCGCGCTCCTCCGTCGTGTTCTCTCCCGGCGAGATGGACGTTTGCGCTCATATCCCGACCAGAGCTCTTTTAAGACGTCAAATACTACACCGTGTGCTTGTACGCTGTGGATAGATACTGCCCGGTGAAGCTCCCCAGCTAAATGAAGCTGAGCTCTTAGCACAGCTTTCTGATGGTCCATATGTACGCGGTAGGGAGAGAGTGACCGTCCTTCCCTTGACCCCGGAGTGAGTGATTTATCTCTGTTTTTAATCTCCTCCTGTGTCCAGGGATTGGGTAGTCGGAAGGACCGATCTAGACCTATTTCACCGACCAGAGCACTCGGGTAAGCTAGTAGTCTTTCCCGGGTTTCGGAGATGAATTGTGAAAGAGGTTTAGGGTCTGGAAGGGCAGATATAAAGTCCTCATCATCTGGAGATGGAGTGAGAACTTTCTTGTAATGGGTTCTTTTACTGTCTGTACTGGACAGATCTGACGAGGCAAGGTCGTCCTGTATTATTTGGTGCGAGAACCATGGATGCCAGCCAAAGCACGGGACCACGCGCACTTGCTTCTGGGTGTCGGTGAGTTTACCTTTTCCCAGAGAATTGGCTACTTGTGCCACGAGGTCCTGATCTTCACCTCGAGTGGCCATGATGGTGAGAGTTGTAGCTTTCATCTGAGGGATTTCCGTGATTGATATCATAGTATCGGTAGGGTGACAATGAGCATCGTGTACTCCGAGTTCCCAGGGAAAGGGAGATTCATCTTGGGTGGTATTTTCAGTCATATCTTGTGTGTTGAGGACAAGATGTATAGTTATCAAAAGTTGAGGGGCGATATGAAGTGGACATGAAGTATACAATACGCATCTGATACGGTATATGTGTATTCCTGCCTGAGGCCTTGACGCGCTGATTATGCCATTACTAAGCACTCACATGCATGCATAAACCCGTATTCCCCAATTCCTCAACATGCTCGACTCTTCTTAGCAGCTGTATATATCTGTCAGAATGCTTTCATGATCTATATCAGTCTACTATCTATCTATTAATTAAATCCATGTTCTCAACGACTCCCACAACGCTCTTTATTATCCCCACCCTCGCTCTAATCTCCATCCCACTACTTATCTCCGCATATATCACCACCATACTCTCCATATTGACCCTGTGTATAAGACTATCTGTGATATATATTGAACTTTGCTATGCCGTCATAACAAACTACTTCATCATCCCTACAACCCCCGACTCATTATTGACATTCAGTCCCTCAGAACCAAATAGCCCTCGCGCGGTGTCGAGGAGACTATCTACTACTTCGAATGCTTCTGTGTCGTCTGGAAATTACCACCATGCTCACCGTAGAGCGATGAGGGCGAACTCGATAAGGATTAATAATGCTGTTGCTGGGTATGGGTATGATTCGAGTAACCATCACCATGTTCATGCGAGTTCACGGGGTATGAAGGGGACTACGACAAAGTCCCCTCAACCACCGTTCTCGAGTTTCGTTAGTGGTGACGAAGGTCGTGACTTTGAGGATATAGGCGGGTGGCGCTACTTGTCTCCGTCTAACTCTCAAACCAATCTCGATGGTTCAATGTCTCCATCCTCCGACCCCAACGCCAACGCCAGTGATAACAGCACCGAAGAACGAGCATGGCTATCAATAAACCAGCGCCTGGAACTCCCTTCTCACTTATTAACCCTAGGCGATTGTACTATCTCTGACCCTTCAAACTTGTTGTCCTCAGCAACCTCTTCAAGCCCAGCCCAACCCCACCAAAGAAGACATCATAGACGCTCTCACACAACGTCAATGCTATTCCCCTCTTCTCGTTCCGGAGGCGGATTATCTCTTGCTCTCTCGAACCGCCCAGATACTCCATCTACGCGGTCAACGCCTTCTACGCCGGGGAATCGTCAATTGACGAATCCTAGGCTTATTGCAACGTCGCAGGGTGGTGATGGGTACTTTCCGCCTCAAGTTTCCAGTGGCGAAATATTACCGACGAGTGGGACAACGTCGCCGAGAATGGCGGGCTCGGTTGAGGATCGAGGCGCTGGGTTTGGGAGGTTTATGGCGCATTATCCCACTGGAGTTAGGCATCGCCGGAGGAGTGTTTCTGGGGTACAGAGGTTTTTTTGGGAAGGATGGGGTTTAGTAGTGTGGTTTGTTTGTTTTTGCATATATGCGTATTACTGGATATCTGATGAGAGGACCATTCGATTGTTAGTAAGTAATGCCCTCCGATGAGGTGATGAATTATGAGTCGAATGTTACTATGCTTGCATGAACGAACATAGGAGACATTTATATGTGGATAATGTACAAAGCGAAGTTGAACTAGTGTCTATCAATTCTCTATATACATCTCCATGGTCTAATGAAACTCACGAGTATAAATACACCAGCGCTACAAGAACTCAAACCATAAGAACGCTTCTTAATCAGAATAAGCAGATGTATGTTCAATCCCATCTCATGGCCGCCTGCCTCTCTCCTTCTGTCCTACTTCCTCCATTTCCTGCAAGACAGCCCGATTAAACTCCTCCCAGCCATCCAAATAGAGATGGTGGCCCGCTCTCTTAATAACGATGACCTTAGCCGAGCCATTGTCTGCTTTGCGTTCTTCAGGTGTAGCATTTTGGAGGATGCGCCTCTTTCTCTCGTCAATCTTGGCTTTTGCTTCTTGGCCGGCAGCTGAATCCATCCAGTCGTGGTCGCCGTACATGAACACAATGGGAATGCCTGTTTCACGCTTGACCGGTGGTAATATTGATGACTGGTCGGTGGGAGTGGTGTCGTTCTTGACGACAGAGTCGGATGCAGAGGGAGACTGGGGAGGAGATGCGTCTGTTACCTCTGCTGGCATCAAAGAGGATGACGAAGGAGAAACTGGTTGGACCATCTGTCGTCCAACATCTTGGATGCGTCTGATTAGAGGACTTCGAGCAAATGCTCCTGGAGCGAGAATGTACGCCAGCGCATACTCCCCGCTTCCTCGCAAGCTGAATATCGAATATGCATAATCATGTAGCGCCTTAGCTTCTTCGGCTGGTAGATGGGAGAATCGCCGAGATGTCCAACCTGATACCAGGCGAGGGCCAAACGGTCCAGCCCAACGCACCAGCGTGAACGGGGAAACGTTTGCATCCCACAGATATGCGAACCATCTAGGTAAGACACGTCTTATTGAACGATCTGCTGCTGGGGTTGTTCGGGCGCTTGCGGTGAGAATGTTAGCATTATTTACTTTCGGCTCATCAGAACCGGAGCCAGACGAGTCTGTAATGCTGCGTTGGTCTTGGGCGACTTCGTTGGCTACGCTGGCGTCAGATGGCTCAGGCATTTCGGCATTGACAGCGTAGGGATCCTCTGGAATTCCTACTGGAGAAGCCAGGATGAGCTTGTTCAGGTGACCGGGATATTTAAGGGCATATGCGACAGCCATGTATCCACCAAGGCTGTGTCCGAGCAGAGTAAAGCGATCGATTTTGCGCTTGATGCGCCATTCCTCGAGCGCGTCCACAAACCAATCCTCGGCTTCCTTAATGGCATCTTCCCTCTTTTTTGCGTTGATGCGAAACGCCGGGCGAGTACTGCGGCCCATGCCTAGCATATCCAAAGCATGCAGCTGCCACCCTTTGAGCCGACTTAAGGGTTCAAAGTTCTTGTAGAAAAACCCGAGACCGGCACCGTATCCATGAAGCATGACCAAATGCTGATCCGCCTCTTCCCCAACCCTCTCCACAGAGAATTCATTGAGAGCGCGGTTCTTCCCACTCAATTCCACCATGCTGGAACGCCATCTTCGAGGGCCATACGGATCACCTAGGGAGCTGGTCGCCACTTCGCCTTGCTGGCTTTTATCCGTAGTCTGAAGACTGGTGGGTACACCATCGGGAAGGTCAACAGTGCTACCCGTCTGACGATGGGTTGGTGCGTGATGTTGTAGATAAGGAAGGTAGGAGAGGACTTTATGCTCCGCGGCAGCAGCTGGCAAACTAGACCACTGGAAACAAAGCTGAGTGACTCTGTAACACTTGACCTTCATCCATAGCAATGGAAACATACCCACTGGCTAAATCCCTCTCTGTATCCCATTGGGAACCACGTGCGTGTGGCAGTTCCCTTTGCCATTCGCTCAGCATGCGGGGTGGTCCCCCGATGCGATGCTACCGATTCATGATGTCCGCGTCCCCTGTTTTCCTCTTCCGGCGTGTGCAGCGACTCGGACGACATTGAGGAGCTCTGTCGCGTGGGAAACGATGGGAATGGAAAGGAACGAGGAACCTCGGCTGATGCCCAAGATCGTGGGGGTGGAAGAAGAAACGGATTGAATCGCCCAGTATACACCTTGCCGTGCTGTCAGTGAGTGACAGAGAAACTCTGCCACTACTCCCCAGGCGCGAAACCGAAGCACTCATATACCGTGAGAAATTCCGGAGACAAGGACGAAAAAACCCGCTTATCCCCGATGCGCAGTAAGCAGGCAACAAGGATGACGTTGCGTAGAAGGAGACTTCTGGAAAGTTTAAAGAAAAACGGTTAAGAGTGTAATGTAGAATTAGTAACAGGGATGACCGTAAAGACAGGGGGGATACAAGAAGAAGGTGAAGAAGTCGGAGTAGTTGAGAAAAGGAAAACGGCGAATGAATGCGGGCGAAGCCAGTCAGTCGGAGTCTAACTGTCACCATCTCTTCTGCTTCCTCCTCTTCTCTCTTCTCTCTCTCCCACCACTGTTATGACTGACTTTCCTCCGGCCACAACAGCCATCATGTTCTTGTTCCTGATGTACTTATATCATCTATAGTATACTAATTGTGTAATCAATTCATATTCCTCTTTTCACTCCCCCTTCCTCTCTCCCTCTCTCAACATGGGCTCCCCAGACCAAAGCCTGGACCAACTCGTCAAAGGAGCGCCGGCCAGTCGAGCCGCTACGTCCTCTCCTGCTGAGCCCTTAACACCTCTCCCAAAGACATATCTCGAAGGCCCTTCAGATTCAACTGAACATCCGCATCCTTCGACCCCAGATCCATTGTCGACCCTTCCTTCTTCCCCTCCGCAGATCTACTTGAATCTGCTGATCCTAGAGAGCTCGTTACGAGCGCAATATCTTGCTCTACGTGAACGCCGACGCCAGAATACCTTCTTCCTCCTCTTACTCGCTGCGTGGATTACCTACTTCACTTACGCGCTGTTCCTACGACCTCGCGAAGATGGCCGTGGGGTGGGAGGCTCGGTCTACTGGGTCGTTGAAATGGGAGAGAAGGTAGCCCTTATCGGAGGCATTGTGACCGCGCTATTAGTCTGGGGAACTGGGCAATGGGAACGTGGGATCCGTTGGCCTCGACGTTGGCTTGCTGTCGCCAATCGCGGGCTGCGCAGTATGAACACCAAGATCGTGATCATCCGTGGTCCATGGTGGCAGGAGCTACTGTCCTACCTCGCCTTTCTTTTCCCATTCTCTGCGCCATTCTTTCCCTCTCCAGCCGGAAATTTTCATTACGTTGAGCCATCCGAGAAACGCAGTGGCCGTCATTTGCATCAACAATACTACAACGTCGACACCGAATCGGGTCTAGTGGAAGAAGACCTCAGCCCGGGAGGTGACTACATTCGACTACTCCTGCTTCCCAAATCCTTCTCCCCCGAATTTCGTGAAAACTGGGACGAATACCGGATGGAATTCTGGGAGAAAGAAAACGAACGCCGAAGCCAACTCCGTCGCAAAGTCCGCGAAAGAGACCGCCAATTAGCCCAGCATGAAGGCGGCTGGTTCTGGTGGTTGAGACTAGGATGGAAAGCATCACAGCGCCGGCGACTCATCGCCACTATGCATAGCAAATCCCACGATTCGGAAAAACAACCACACCGTCATCATCATCATCAGCCACACTCCAGTGTCTCAAGCAGGCACAGTCACAGTGACCTCAAACCAGGTAGACGAGGGACCCGCTCGGAATCCCATTCGCGCACTCCATCACGTAGCAATACACCCGTTGGCCTTGACGAGCGTCCTCCGTCGAGATCTTCCCCTTCCGCTCGCTCACGTCGAAGCAGCACGCCGCAGTCGTCTACTTCGGGGGCCGAACAAAACCAACAGCAGAACCAACAACAACAAAAACGGAAGAAAAATTCAAGATCCCACCCTCATGGTGTCACGCCTTTAACCCAAGTACAAGTTAGAGAAGGCGTTCGTCCTCCGTCTCGTTCTTCAGAGTCCTCTTCCCTTGGCGTATCTGGGGACAAAGAGAAGGGTAACGATGAAGAGAAGGATGATGGGAAGAGTGTAGACGGAGAAGCGGAGACGAGCGCTATCTAGTTCCCGGTCGGCTGGGATGTGCTATGGTTATACCATCCCTCCCGTAACTAATGAATACACCTATTGGATTGCCTCTTTGGCTAATGTGTGTATGTATGTATTTTTAGCTGTATGAGTATGTTGTATTGATTGGAAATGGTGTATATTTGGGGTTTTGGTATATCATATCGCGTGCTTCTTTAAACGTCATATACTGGAATGATATAGTACTGGGTCTTACTGAATACTTTCTTCTCATTTATTATCATGGGATCAATCGACAGAATGGTAGATAGAATGAATTCGTGCTTAAAGTGATATATCATAACTAGGAATAATGCATATACATAAAAACTCCCAGCGCCAAACATACAATCAAAATCAGTAATCAGTAATCGCCATTTAAGATGTAAAACCCGCCTATTTCCCATAAATAGAGAGTATATCAGTCTATGATTAAATCCTGTAAACGGTATCATCTTCCTCGAGGTACCTGAAAAAACAGTTAGTCCTGCTTAACACTGAAACCTGCACCGATCCGGTTTCAAGGTTAATACTTACATCAACTCGTTCCTCTCATTCATAGCTTTCAAAGCCTGAACAGCTTCCCTCCGTTGGAAAACATGACTCTCGCCTAGCGCGGGAGCATCACGAACAGCCGTATTCACAGCCCCCACAAGAGACTCTACATCTGCGGTATCTCCATCGGTGAATACCTTTGTTCCCATGAGTGGCCCAAGAGCTTGACGGAAGACATTCAGCCTTTCTGGCTGGAGTGGCTGTGAAGCAGATTGAGATTGAGAGTTATCTGTCTGGGATTGCACGAGTTGGGACGCAGGTCGCGATGAGGCCATGGACATTTGCGATTGGCTTTCTGTTTGCGTGCGGGTCTCACTGGAGCGGGTGCGCTGGCCACGTGGGCTGGCGCTGTATAACCCGTCTCCGTCTTCGGAGACATCATCGCCGTCGCCAGCGGCGGTTGCGCTGGACCTTGTCCCGGCTGCATTGGTGCTGCGAGTTCCGGTTCGTCGGCTGGATCTCTGGGTGGTTTGTCTGGTTGAGTAGGTGCGACCTTCGTCGTCGTCTGAGTCGGAGTCGCTGGAGGAGCTTTCGTCGTCGTCGAATGTTGCTACGCGACGTCGCTTGCGGCGCTCGTCTTCGACAACTTCTTTGAACATGGCGAAGCGGAGGATGGATTCGGCGACAAGGGCATCGCGTTCTTCGACTCGGTTTGACAGACGTGCTTTTGCGTGGGCGGTTGATAGACGGATTAGTGTTTCTAGGGTACGAGCAGTGATAGGGGATGTTCTTCGTTGGTTTCCAGAGAGCTCATCATTTCGTAGAGCGGAGTATGTAGCGACAACGTGATCCGCGGCACCCTTGGTTAGGATAGGCTTGACTCGCGACTTCGCATACTGGATGTATTTCTTGACGAAGGGGATGCTCAGAATCTCGATGTTCTTCCCTTTTCCGCGACTTTGGTTCATCATTCCCGCATGAAGCATCACGTTGAACTTCTCGTATACCTCTGTTGGCTGGTTCGAGCCCTGGTCATTGTCGAGTCCAACACCTAGAGTCTGGTTGAGTTGTTCTCGGACAGGAGCGCCTTCTTCGGTTCCAGGTTGGCGGTAACGGTGCATACGCAAGACGTGTTCAGAGACCATCCTGTCTTTCGAGTCCTCGATATCATCGGTCATGACGAACAGCAAATCGAAACGCGATAGTAGGGAGTCAGGTAGAGCGATGTTTTTGTGTGGATCTTTATGGGGGTCGTATTGTCCGTAGATAGGGTTAGCAGCAGCCAGAACGCTGCATCGGGCGTTCAGGCTGGTGTGAATGCCCGCTTTGGCAATGGTGACTGTTTGCTGTTCCATTACTTCGTGAATAGCGACTCGATCGACGTCACTCATTTTATCGAACTCATCAATGCAGACGACTCCACGATCACCAAGAACCATTGCACCAGCCTCTAGTCGTCGCTCTCCGGTCTCTCTATCAGAAGTAACGGCAGCGGTAAGACCGACACCGGAGGAACCTCGACCTGTGGTTGCAATTCCAAGTGGAGCAGTATTCAGGACGAATCGAAGGAGCTGGGACTTCGCTGTTGATGGATCTCCAACCATGAGAATGTTGATGTCACCACGAAGATGGGTACCATTATCAAGATTCTTCTCCATTCCGCCCAGAAGCATAAGCAAGATAGCCTTCTTGACATAGTCGTGCCCATGAATACTAGGAGCAAGAGAATGTGACAGCAGCTCAAAGACATTCTTCTTCTTCGAGACCTTGTTGATGTTTCGGATATCGGTATCAGTGATAGTCGCCTGTGCAATTCCTCCACCGGACTTAGACGCAAGCTGAATGATATTGTTGGCCATCACGAGAGTACGGAAAGTAGAAGATCCAGAGCCAGCATTCCGGTTTCCTAGCGAGCGATAGATACCGACTAGCTGAATCCTGTCGCCGGGTTTCGCTCGGTCCACCAAGTCGTCGTCCAAAATCACATCGACACTCCTGGGAAGCTGGCCAGCTGGTGCTCTTTCGGGCATTTCTTGGATAGAAATAGTTTGGTGATCCATGTATGTCGAGTATCCGTATTCAGTAATGAGCTAGGAAATTCAACATATTAGCATTGTAAGCCAGTTTTTCAAGTCATAAACATACTGGGTTCTTCTCATCGTCCTCCTGAGGGTAAACGTTCAAACTCGTCGCACCACTAGCAGTCATCGTCTGATCCCTATATTTCCTAGACAAGAATCTGTCCTTCTTCTCGCTATAATGCACACTCTGTATGATCTTAGGTCGAACCAAGGAGCACTTGGTAACAATGCCCTCGAGCGAAATCATGCGATTCAAGTATACAGATCCCAGTGTTCGGGGATTGCAAGAATATTCTCCGAACGCGCCAACATAAGCACAGTAGTAGTTCTAGAACATCATTAGACCGCATCGACTTGCGCAAAATCCAAATATGCGTACCACATCGTCATCTGTTTCTCTCGAAGGTCTTCCAGGTAAGGTCTTGATGACATCTTTCAAAGCACGATCGAAGGCTTGTGAGTAGTCGAAGGGTTGAGTGAGAAGTCTACATCCAGTCAATACTACCGCTCGACTAGAACTTGGGAAACCGGGTCCCTACCCATCGGCGAGTTCACGATTGTGCGATCGGATTTCGTCGATGCTGACCTATGAAAGGGCGAAAATTAGTCGCACTAATTCATAACTAATATTGGCATAATCAGGATCGGACAACATACTATCAAACGTCGTAGGCCCCGATTTAACATCAACACAATATCTGCCCGATAACTGTTTCGCCATTAGCCGCAACCCAAGAAAACAGTTTGCTCGCAATCGACAAACCTGCGCGCTCTTGCATCGCCTAGGGAAACCTCTAGTCAGTATGGGAAAACACAACGTAAGAATACCAACTCACTTGGATCGAGAAATTCCACAGCAGAACGGATTCGATCCTGAGCCGCCTCGTCGCGGAGTTGAACCCCATCCATGGTGGTAGATGTTAAGGAGGTTCTTCAAAAGTGTTGAAAGGAATGGCAATAGCGAACTGCAGTGAATGTACAGGGAAGGAGAGAAGACGAGGCAGTGAGGGAGTTGGATAATGGCGGAGGAGCTTTTGCAGACGCGACATCCCAAAAGGGCAGAATTGAAACGCGTAAAGAAATTAACGCGTCGTGTCTGCTGACTAAGTCATTTCTGGCCTACATCCTCAGGTGTCTTCAGGTGTCGAATCCAATTGAAAGTTCTTCTACAGCTTCAACTAGACACAGTCGAAAAGTGCTCTGTTTCCAAAATATATACATTATGATACATTGTTTTACATATATGGATGGGGGTATATAAAAACACGATAGATAAATACAAGATATGGTACTCCTTTTCTTCTGGCCGGGTGTTTTGATTCTCGTGAGCACTTTGCTCTGGAGCCCCAGGGCTTCACCGTTGTGAAGACTCAAGGTTTCCGTTTCCCAGGCCATCCTCCTCTGGTAATTCTGAGTATTCGTGACCTTGAGCATCTTGCTCTTGATAATCGGGATATTCGTCTTGAGCATCTTGCTCTCGATATTGGGGATATTCATGCAATTGCGCATCTTGTTCAGGATACTGGACATATTCGTTTCCTTGAGCAAAATGCTCTGGATATTCAGAGTGCTGGTAGCCAAGGGCATCTTGCTCCGGATATTGTGGGTATTCGCTCTCTTGAGAGCCATCTCCCGGAAATTGCAGATATTCATGCAATTCAGTACCCTCCTCCGGATAATCTGAATCTTGGAACTCCTGAGCATCTTGCTCTGAATGTCCTGAGTATCCACCCCAATGGGTATATTGCTCCGGGTAATATTCGTATTCTTGGCCTTCGCCAGTCATGTTCGCTGAGGCACGTTCCAAAAGGCGTCGATGGTCCATCCTGTAAGGGACCTTAGGCGGTTCAATGTCCATCGGCTCATCAATAAAGCCATAGTCGCGTCGCTGGGTTGACAAATCCAATTCCGTTTCCATATCATACCGATCTTGAGGATCAATGGTCTTTTCGGAAGGTGCGAGAAGGTCTTCTTCACGAATATCCTTGTCGCTATGCTGACTACTCCTGACACTAGTTTCTTGCTCAGTTCCGGCTTCCACCAAGGACTCCACTTCAGGGGAAGACTCCACTTCCTCGATCTGCTGGGTGATCAGTCGATTAACAGACGCTGCTGATCTTGTTCGGCCGTCAACTCCAAGTACACCGCCAGTCCATACGAATGGCTGCAATTGCTCCCTATCGAGATTTGGATCCCGTTGCGGATGATTTCCACGGAGTAACGAGCCCTGGTATTTTTCGCGGAGCATTGGCATAGCGGCAATCGCATCGATGGTTTTCGGGGCGGCATCGTACACTGCTTTGATTTCGGTATTGTCTGTGTCAAGACTTCGTTGGCGGATGGTCAGCATGGCGGATGCCAAATATACCATCGTGATATATGTCGGCTGCATGAAATCAGGCTGGATATTGGACCATAGCCTTTTAGCGACACTTCCGAAGAGATGTGGCGGTGCCTTGCGTTTTTCTACGGCGTTGCTATCCTTGGGAGCGCCAGGAGGTTTGACACCACGGCTACGGCGGAGATGTTGCCAACCCGGGAAATTCGGCATGAATTTCTTCTCGAAGTGCAAAAAGGCATTGATCTGATCCGAAAACTGATCGGAGGAAGAAAGTAATTGTATATAAGTAGACCAATTGAATGTCGTCATAGCAAATCCGGTTTTCTCAAATGCAGTAATAACCTCCGGTATTCTCCATGTCTCTCCCCGATAGGCCAAAGAACGCATGTACAAAGAGAGAGGCCTGGAAAGAAAAAATCGCCACGACGGCAGGACTGTTCGCTCTCCAGCATTCTGCGTTTGTGGAGATTCTGCCATCGAATAGTCACTGCTGGAAGGCTCGGGTTGAGGAAGCGTTGCACCGGCACCAGGACCTGAAGGCTGCGGAGCAAGACATTCAGTGATATCAACACGCATCGCCATTTTAAGAGCTTTTGGAAATGCTTTCTTCCAGCACTCCTCCACCCCGTCAAAGTCGCCGGAGTTTAACTGCGAGAGCATCAAGGCCGAAAGCAAACGAAGCGGCGGCAAAGCATCGATGTCAGTAGACCCATGAAATTGGCGGTTGATGTGTGTAAATTCATCAAACAATTCTTCAGCCCTTCGGGAAGCACCCAGTGTACCATACGCATTAATAACATACTCATAGTACATCGAAGGGAAAGCTTCGCGATGTGGTTGTTTACCTATGCCCAGTGATGGCTCTTTTGTCGCCAACAGCCTCACATCAGAATCGCCGATTGTTTCCATCAGGAATTTCTCCGCATGCTCAAGACGCTGATTCGCTGCGTCGGATTCCCGGGGACCACGCTTTATTGCCAGCATATCACGATCGATCTTAGACCTGAGGGAGAGGAGCCTCGAGTTGAATCCAGGCCTATCAAATCGTTGTTTGATCTCCTTGAAAATAATATGTACCATGTCACGGTTCCGGGCTTTGAGATAGCCGTATAGAATAATAGCATAATGAAATTCTGCTGCATTGATGCGGCGACTTCGATGAAGTGTCCTAAGGATACGACGTGCTGAATCAGTTTGTCCCATAAGCACCAAACTGAGCATGAACGCAGCATATGTCACTCCATCCGGTTGTATGCCAGCCATTTCCATGCGCGTACGGATTCTAGAAACAGATTCCAAGTCAATCCTGAAAGCGTAGTTCAAGAGGAGTAGATTCCACATTCTCACCGGGGAACCCCCGGTGTCGAGTCCCAGACACGCCTCAGCCACCTGCTCGGCCATATCAAGCAAACCGTTTTTACAATAGGCCTCCACAATCGGATCCAGCAAAGGGGTTGAGATTTGGACATTGCGTTCCTTTGCCAGAGATAACACACGCAGAACATTCTCAATATCACCTCGATTGGCACAAAGCCCCATGAGTATACCAAATGAATACGAATCTAGCTCCACACCGCTCTTCAACATTTGATCAAATGTTGCAAGGGTCCCCGTCAAGTCGTCACTGTTGGAATAAGCTGTGAGCAGAATATTCCAGCATACCGTATTCTGCTCCCTGTTAAATTCCTCTTTGACCCTCTTAAACTGAATGAGAGTATCGCGCACATTGCCAACCCTCGCATGTACATAGAGGAGTGGAGTCAGCAATTTGCGGCTAAGTTCTTTCCCATGGTCTCTGACAAGCAGGTCGAATACCTCGTTGACTTGTTGAACATCCCCCGCGTTTGCAAAGCCGTTGAGGGCACGTCTATAGTCTGGTTTCAGTGCTTTACCGTAAAAATGGGCAATCTCGTCCAACAGAAACCGAATTCCATTTGTAATCTCAAACAAGACGAGTTTTCTCATCATCCGGCGTAACAGGACAACCGGGGGCTTTTCATCGGGGGTCTGCCAGCGGAAATTCCTATAAACCACCATGGACTTGATGAAGGTTGCACGAGTCTCAGACGCGACAAGGGTTTCAATGAGCTTAAAATTGTGTTCTGGTTTCAAGAGACCCAGGTCCATGTATATCCGAAGCAGATGCAACAGAGTTTGCGACCCAATGTTCTCGGCGAAACTTGAGGAGGCAGAAATGTGCTCGAGTAGGCGAGGGAGGAATTCACGTGCAGGACCACTTATTTTTCTGTACTTTATAAGTGTCGCTAAATTGACCATGGTGTGTGGGAGAGTGGAAGCATCCAAATAGGGGGCAACACGATCGATCCATCCTTTCTTCAAGGATTTGGGCCGCATATACCACAGCTCCAGCGCCTCCACAAACAGCTGTCTATTCAAAAACTGGGCAAACGCGAACCCCCAACTTGGGCTCCCGATGTGCTTTTCTAAAGCCTGCTGCATAGTCCTCCTCATATCTGGGAGATTGTTGGCATTTGCATATGAAATGGTCATATAAAGATACTCCACGTGGGTACGATCCTTAATAGAGAGTGTTTCAAACAAGCGCTTTGACTTTCCGTGGTCAAACGGCTTCTTAGAGTGGCATAGGTACCCAAGGAGATCTGAAATAAGGTGCCGCGGGTATCCAGCTGCACAATAAAGCCTCCAAGCTTCATTGTAGTCCCGTTCGCCCTTCAAAGCCAATAGTGCTTGTAAACTGTCCCTGGCGTCTTTCTGTAAAGCATCTTCTTTAGGTCGTCCCGTAGGATAACTCGGGGACAAATCCTCGTCGGCATCTTGATAAGGGATGCGCGGTCTCGTTGCGTAAGATCTGCCTGAGCTGGGACTGACCTTCTTTCGGCGTGGAATAGGCCTTCGAGGTGGGCGTAGCAAACATGACACGGCAAACTCCTGAGCTTTTGGCGGATATAAAAAATCCAACACAGTAGTTCGGCTACTCCTTGTAACCTGGTCTGCGGTAGAAGCGGTACACTGCGTATATAACGTCCGTTGATCTGGCTGTTGAAGTAATGGAACAAGGCAACTAGTTAAATCGGTAATTGCACCACTAGATCGCCAAAACTGAGGGTTTAGAGGCCGTCGGCTTCGAATCACACCATTGGAGTCCCGAAAGAAACGCCGTCCGGCACTTTCAAGGCGTCCACTAGCCCGTTCAAGCATAGCCTTCAAGCGTCGGAACGTCGAACGAAGTCACCAGAAATGAGTAACGATGCATAACATATCGCTTGTCTATATCACTAGGTACTCAATCAGCTCATGAATCGTCAATTCAGTTTCTCCAGCTTCCTAGAAAGAGCTGGCTTGTAATGCAAAGAGCAAGCTTACTGAGAAGAAGCTTACTGAGAAGAAGCTTTTCATCCGATCGACTCCAAATAATATGCAAAAACTAAAAAGAAATTTGGAGAAGAAACAAGTACAAAGAAGGGAAAAATAACGACAACAATGCCAGTTGGAAAATCAACACTGCTGGAGCTGATGCAAAAGAAGAATTGATTGCTCGTGAGAGGAAACAAAAGAGGAGCTTGAATCGACCGACAAAGTCGGAGTTGAAAATCGAATCGGTCATTTGTTTGCCCGAAGTTGTCCGCCGCTGACTGTTTGGCTCTTCTTCCACTTCCTCCCCCCACAGACACTTGTTCACTCTGCCCATCATGGACATCACGGATTTTGTTTTCTCTCAAAGGCAGGATGTGCTCCTGGTTGGAGATTACAATGCTTACCGGGCTCATGCTTCCCGAAAAATCCATAAACTGCGCAAGAAACTTGGGCAGACTACTCCCAAAGGTCGGAAGTACACCTCCAAGCCGCCGGTGAGCGCAGAAAATGTTGCGAGCCATGTGGAGTATGTTCTATCTTCTTCGCCTTCGTCTTATAGACAATCGATTTGTTTGAATGCTAATTGTTTGGCTTTGAAGATACGTACACCTCTTACTCATTAGCGCCGAACGAGCTTGGGCTCAAGCGATGCATATGAAGTCTACTCATTCCGCCGATCCATCAGCCAAAGGAATTTCCGGAGCAGCTAGACGCCATATTATTTCACGATTGAACAAGTCAACCGGCTATGCGAACCAGCTTTTTGCACTTCTACAAGATCAAGCAACTTCGGGGGCCACCAACACCGATATCCTTGAAGCTCGCGCTTACCTTGCTTCCCTTTCCGGGGCTCTACTGTTGGAGAAACGTAAATGGGAACAATGCCTTCAATGTTTCGCGGTTGTTAGGGTGATATACGCTGCCCTAAGCCAGAATGCGAAGAGAGGCGCCTTTCGAGACCTCCTTAGCGGAACCGTCGACCCAAGTCTACGGTACGCAGCATACCAGATGAAACTCCCCCGCTCAAGACCTCTTCCATCTGTCGCAATTGAGTACTTTCCTTCCGACCCCGAATTAAGGTCAGAAGTTGAAAAGGTTGATCCTACCTGTCTCGTCGAAGAGAGTTCTGTTACTGGACGGACTGCGGAGGGTGGTGTGCAGCAACTCCCAGATAGCGTTACATGGAGATCTCGCACTGTTGCCTTGGAAGATGCCTCAATTGCACAAGCTATAGCAGCTACAACTGCGGCCGAGTCTCATCTTACATCATGGCTCTCAGATTTCACCGGGACTTCCGTTTCAGCGAAGGATAAAGCCGCGGCATATGATAGCGTCATCAGTGCCAGCCAGGATGCTGTCGATGCTACGAAGGCTGCTATCGATGATCTGTCCAATGAAGGTGTCGACCCTAGTGACAAGAGGATGCAGGCTCTACAGATCACTCGCACCGCAGTAAATTATGTTCTGGTGGGATGGAGAGTGGGACGCAACCGAGTACTATGCGGAGAGCAAGATGGGATCTTCTTCGAACCTTCTCAAGTCAAAGCGCCTAAGAGCGGAAAGGAAAATGTCAGGCGTGATGAAGGAAACGGGAAAAAACTTACCAGGCTGCGTGAAAGAGTTGTGCTGTATGATCTGACGCTGCAAAGCTTGGAGTTTGTCCTTGAGCTTCCTGGCGTAGCAGCGGATTCATCGTTTGTACAGGAGCTGGAGGCAAAACGCAGTTATTTCCGAGCTTTAAGGTAAGAATCCAACAGGGTTTTCTGGATTGTTTTAACATGGTGGTATTACAGATGCCTTGCCATTGGGCGGTCATGTGGCTTCCTTGGGAAGTCGAAGGAAGCGCTTGCCCTATACTCTCAGGCATTGGAGCTTGCTTCTGCTTCCGGTCTTCAGCCAACCGATAGCGATGGACCACCTCGACTTGAAGTGTCACGTGGTCATATCCAGGCCCTTCAATCCACATTGCAAGGATTAGTGGCACAATATCGAGGGGTAGTCACGCTGGAGAACATCACAGCTGAGGAGACATCGAAATCAGTGAACCCACGGCCGGCCATTGAACGGTTGCATGAATACAGTGGAGACGGACTGGATTTAACCAATCTCGTCCCATACCCACCTCAAATGGAAGCAATCCCAGTCAAGCCGTTGTTCCTGGATGTGGCATGGAACTACATTGACTACCCGCGAGAAGCTAAGGCTACAGAGGGTAAGCAGGAGGACAAAGCCGAAGAGAAGAAGGGAGGAAAACGAGGCTGGTTTGGCTTTGGTAGATAAGATTAGATACCTAAGATAGATAACTAGATGACTCAGTGATGAGTAATCCGGAACGACAGCAGCCGGGGATCCGAAGTGTCGTGACCGCAGAAAAAGTCCGCCCAGGGACACCAATCAGAGCATTCGATTCCAGGCCCACAATTCATCTGTCTCTGCCCTCTCCTTTTCAATCTAAACTAATCTTCCTCCTCTCTCTCTTCTTAGTAGGCATTGACTCTCCCTTTTCTTCCCTTGCTCCTGTTCCTTTTTGATTCCCGTAGCGGCGGCTGTTCCGTCTTTTCCCCGCTGCTCTTTTTTGCTTCTAGCCTTTTATTTCTGTTCTGGTTGTCTTTTATTGTCCCACCATGGCTAATGTCGACGGGAGTTTCGTCTCCCCCACGGCGGATGCCACTACCTTCCCTCTGCCTTTTGCGCCTACTGGTCTACTCGGGACTATTCTTAATGAAATGACCCTTTGGAAGGTTCTGTTGACCTTGTTTGTTGCTGCCGTCATTTATGACCAGCGTAAGTTCCACCGCGTACTGTTAAATTAAAAATATAATAATCGTCTTGCTAAAGTCCACGATATATTTAGTCAAATACTTCTGGCTCAAAGGTTCTATTGTCGGTCCCTTGTTCAAGATCCCCTTTATGGGTCCGTTCCTCCAATCTGTCAACCCGAAGTTCCACGAGTACAAGGCAAAATGGGATAGCGGAGAGTTGAGCTGTGTTTCCGTGTTCCACAAGTATGGTTCACCCTGTCGGAAATATATTCGAAACAACCTCTGACAGCGCCTAGGTTCGTCGTCATCGCTTCAACTCGCGACATGTCCCGGAAGGTCTTCAATTCGCCCGCATTCGTGAAGCCTTGTGTTGTCGACGCTGCCCACAAACTCCTCGGAAAGACTAACTGGGTGTTCTTGGACGGTAAGGATCATGTTGAGTTCCGTAAAGGTCTCAATGGTCTTTTCACCCGCTCCGCCCTCGCTTGTTACCTTCCCCGCATTGACGAGGTCTGCGATGATTATTTCAAATACTTCCTGGAGAAATCCGTGGCCACCAAGCACGAGCCGACCCCGTGGATGCCCGAGTTCCGTGAGCTCATGTGTGCTGTTTCCTGCCGGACTTTCGTCGGTCATTATATGAGCAACGAGGTTGTGAAGAAGATTGCCGATGACTATTATATGATCACTGCTGCGTTGGAGCTCGTCAACTTCCCCATTATCCTTCCTTACACGAAGACATGGTATGGCAAGAAGGCGGCGGATATGGTCTTGGCAGAGTTCACCAAGTGTGCTGCCAAGAGCAAGGCTCGCATGGCCGCTGGTGGTGAGGTTTCCTGCATCATGGATGCTTGGGTCAAGGCTCAGCAGGATTCTGCCAAGTACCGGGAGAAGCTCGAGAAGGGCATTCCCGTTGATACTGAAGACAAGCCCGCCCAGGTTCTGCGTGACTTTACCGACTACGAGATTGCTCAGACGGTGTTCACCTTCCTCTTCGCCTCTCAGGACGCCACCAGCGCCGCATCTACCTGGCTGTTCCAGCTCATGGCGGACCGCCCTGAAGTTCTCGATAAGGTCCGTGAGGAGAATTTCCGTGTCCGCAACGGCGATGTGAATGTCCCCCTTTCACTGGAGTTACTCGACAGTATGCCTTATACCCGGGCTGTGGTCAGGGAGACTCTACGATACCGTCCCCCGGTCATCATGGTTCCCTACATGGCCAAGCGGGACTTCCCCATCACCGATAAGATCACCATTGCCAAGGGGTCTATGGTCATCCCCTCTGTATGGCCCGCCACACACGACGAGGAAGCTTATCCCAACGCTGACTCCTTTGACCCTGACCGTTGGATCACTGGTGATGCCGAGCAGCAAACGAAGAACTTCCTGGTCTTCGGCACTGGACCCCACTACTGCCTGGGTCAGCTCTACGCTCAACTGACCTTGATGGCGATGGTTGGCAAGGCTAGTATGACCATGGACTGGGAACACACCCCAACCCCCCAATCAGAAGATATCAAGGTGTTCGCCACTATCTTCCCTCAGGTATGGTTTTATCCATTTCCCGTTCCATCAGCATACTAATTAGACTAGGACGACTGCCTCCTTACATTCCGCCCCCGCAAGTAAAATTTCCATTTGGTTATGCATTCCATTTCTCCTGGTAGATACATACGCGGATGACCGACATATGCTTGGGATACAATAACTTCCGCATTGTCCCATCGTTACATTCCAATCCTGGCGATAATGGCCCGTTGGCCTTTCACATTTTTATATTATTTTTCACGAATCGGGCTATGGCCTATTGAGGTTCAGGACTGGTCGGTCATTCAGCTGTGCATAGATCGACCTGTTAATGGTCGACATGAAACGAAGACCATTGCTGTGTTTCAGGGATATGTCATTTTTAATGTTATGAATAATAATAGTCGCAGAGTCGGTGTTTTCAAAATCAGGGAACAGCCATTTATTCAAAGACCAACGTCCAAAAATCTGTCATTAAATATCATATATACCGAAAATCGTAACCTACCATAAATACCATCAAGATTTAACCAGGGCATATCCATGAAGACTCCAAATCTATCCATACCCAAAACACCTTTCCCACATTAATCCCGAGGTCTCATACATTCGCAACCCTCCAAGCAACCTCCCTCCCATTCGGACTGCCCCTCTCCCTCTGTCGCTCCTTCTCCATCTCCAAATCTCCACCTGTCGAAATCGACCGCCCCTGTGAGGACGAATTCGTACCCGTCGTTGAAGACCACTGAGTATGAGTACCCGCACTCCCATCATAGGCCTGTTTATTCGAGAGTTCCCCGAAGATAGAAGGAAAGAGGCTTTGCAAGAGCGAGGGCAGGAATGGCATGCAGGCGCAGATTATTGCGATGTCACATTCTACTACGCTCCAGTAGACGGCGGGGGCGTTGTCGTCTATTTTTAGTTAGTGCGAAGCTCCGCAAAAGGGTGGGTATATAGGGGGACGAGTGAAGGGAAGACATACAAGTAGCGTTAGTCGACTTGGCGAATTTAATCAGCGATTGAAGACGAAGACAGCTAACGACCGTAATTCTATCCACCATAATCAGCATAATCCTTCTCACACAATATAATATAATATAATTTAGTATGGTGAAAGAAAATCTTACAGAAACCCAGCACAAAACATCAGAAAAATCCTCGCCTTCTTCTTCAACGTCAACGACAATCCCATAAGCGGATGAATCGGCAAACTGAGAATACAAAGATCCGTAACGATCTGCATGGCGGCTTTGTACCATGAGTAGTCGTTGATCTGGATACTAGTTCCTTTGTATTCTCCTGTCCAGCCGTTCCAGAAGAATGTTACTGGGGTGGTCTGGAAGATCATGACGAAGGTGTTGGAGATGCCGAACATAATGGAGACGACAATGAGCACGTAGGCTATCCAGGAGATGGATTTCGTGGGGAACACTCGGATGTAGAAAAATAGGAAGGAGAGTTGCGTTAAGGCTTCGGCTGGCATGTAGAAGACTTCGGCGATGTACATGTACTGCGTTTCGTTAGAGATAGATTAATTGAGGGACTGGGCAAACGGGAGGACAAGTACCTGGAAGACTTTTGTTATGTTGTCGAAGGAGAGAGTCCACATGTTTCTTCCCAGGCCGACGACATAGACTGTATAGTGTTAGACTTGGTAGCTGGGGCAATTGGAGATAAACATACGAGGGAACATCATGATATTCAACGGCCCAGAACACAATAAAGCAGCAATAATCAACCCATCATCCCAGCCAAACCCAGGTTTAAAGATAGTTCTTTGCCATATACGGACAATGACCATTCCCAGCGCCAAAGAACCAAAGACGCCAGCGAGAACAGGTGCCACCACGTCTTTGCTCTTCTGGGGAACCTGGCAAACGGACATGGTAAGGTTGGTCGCCGCTATAGACGCTCAGTATATAGGTGAAGAGAGGGAGTTGGCAGACAATTACTTAGGCCTTCTTTGACACCACATGTTTGAGTGACGGCTCCTGTTGCCTGGTTGAAGAAGGTTTTGTCTGTACAGATGCATTTCAAATCCGACGCAGCGCATGCAGATTGTTTGAGGGCCGACGAGAAGCAGTTTTGCTGGTCGTCAAAGCGTGTGAGCTGGATGATGGATGGTCAAGAGGGTTGAATAATCTTACTGCACATGAGGATAGCGCACCAAACGGGCTGTCTGCCAACGACATGGTGGCGGGAATGACTTTCAACGAAGGAAGTAGAAGGTCAAGGCCAAACTCTGTATGCTTTCTTGAGAATTACTTGGAGAATCTAGTCGAAGGATCGAGCATTGGGCTAATCGAAGTTATTAAAAGCTGCAGCACAGCATCCATATCCTTAATTAACCTTAGAGCTATAGTATTCCCCAGCTGAAAACAGCTTCAGACATCTTAATCCTCCTTACATCTCCTAATAGCGAATAACTCGAGTGTTGCCAATGCCATGCCGTCCCCATAATGACACATACAATCGCTATTATAGGGCTGAACGCCGGGGAACTCGGGTCATCGCCCCATGATACTAGATCTTTGGGTTAAATCGCATCTTGCCACTATTTACAGTCGAATTTGATCCATCAGTAAGGCTCATGGGCCCTCCTTGCGTCGTTTGAACCGGATCAATTTTGCGCCGCCAATAGCATACACGGTATTATTGTGGAGAGTCGGGGAAGCCGGATTGCAACTCTGCAATGCTATGGCGTTAACTTTAACAGCGAGCTTGCAGAAGCCTCTCTGGTTGGATTTGACAGGCGAGTGGACCTGCAGAAGTCAAAGTGTGGGGGCTGAACCCACCAAAGGATCTGTCAAATCTACACACTCGGACATAATAAACAGACCAGTCATGGAACAGGGAAATACGATCCTGTTAGGCGCGGTTCGGATCTGCTCGAGCCTCTGGCTGGACTCATAATATCATGTCGCCGTATCTGTTTCGGTTCAAGTTTCAGCTCTTTCTTGCTGCATCTACTCCCTCACCGTTTTTGCCTTGCTTCGTTCTACTCGTCTTTTCCTAGCTAGTTGCTTGTGCTGTTATCATGTCACTCACTAGTCTAGTAGGTGTTATACTCGGTGTTATTGCCCTTTACGTCGCAAATTCTCTGTGGAGGGCAAAGAAGTCACCCCGAGGCTCGCTTCCTCCGGGCCCTAAACCAATGCCCCTTGTAGGCAATATCGCAGACCTCCCTCCTGTCGGTGTACAGGACTGGGTACATTGGGTCAAGCACAAAGATCTCTATGGTATGTTTCAGTTTAATTAGTACTTTTGCCGGTCGAATATATTTCTAATTACCACCACAGGACCAATCAGCTCAGTCACAGTAATGGGCCAGACCATTGTGATCATCAACAGTGGGAAAATCGCCCAAGAGCTTTTGGGAAAGCGATCAGCCATCTATTCGTCTCGACCGAAATTGGTCATGGCCTCGGAAATGTTAGTACTATCCACTATTGCAATCCACACTAGCTGATATCGATAGGGTCGGCTGGGAACACATCCTGGCTATGCAAACTTACTCTGACCGTTTCCGTGCCTATCGCAAGGCTATGCAACCCTATCTTGGCTCCGAGTCGGCGGTAGCCCCAACCAACCCCTTGCAAGAAGTCGAGGCTCACCGATTCTTACTGCGTGTGCTAAGGGATCCGAAGAATCTAGCACATCATATCCAAACGTATGTACACTTCAATGAAAAGAAGGCATTCAAATATCTAATATGCCGAATAGGGAAGCTGGTGCAGTCATCTTAAAGATTGCCTACGGCTATACAATTGAACCGCATAAGCGAGACCCGTTAGTACATATCGCTAACCTAGCCCTTGAACACTTCTCAATCGCCGGGACACCAGGTACCTGGCTGGTAGATATGATCCCAGCTTGTACGTTGCCCCGGATGCCAATAGTTATTAATGTCGACTAGCCAGAGCTGGATAGCTGACAAACACAGTGAAACACGTACCAGCCTGTCTTCCTGGAGCCGGGTTCAAACGCACTGCACAAGCCTGGAAGAATAACCTCGAGAATGTCGCAGAGAAGCCCTACGCCTTTGTAAAGCAACAGATGGAAAATGGAAAGTACCAGCCGTCGTATCTCTCTAATCTGTTTAAAACAGGGTATCCGCCCACTGGCTCTGAGGAAGAACTTGTAGCAAAGTGGACGGCTGCATCGCTTTATACCGGCGGTACTGATACAGTATGTCCTTCCTCGTCTCCATATTTCCAATAAAGGCATAATCACTAACATAATTTTAGACCGTATGTGCAATCGAAACTTTCTTCCTCGCCATGACCTTAAACCCCGAAATCCAACGCAAAGCCCAAGAAGAGATCGACCGAGTACTAGGACCGCGCCAGCTCCCTAAGGTAGCTGACCGTAAGCGTCTCCCATATATCAACACTATTGTGAAAGAGGTTCTCCGCTGGCATCCCGTTGCCCCAATGGGCATACCACACATGTCAAGCGAAGATGATACCTATGAAGGACATTTCATCCCTAAGGGATCTCTAATCATGCCAAACATCTGGTACCAACCCTAACATCCTCTCTGACGTCCACTGCCCACTAACGAAGTCAATCAACAGGGCCTTCACCCACGACCCAGAAACCTACAAAGACCCCATGACCTTCCGTCCCGAACGATTCCTCGCCACAGAGGACCAACAGCCAGAGGAAGATCCATCATCCTATGCTTTCGGCTTCGGACGCCGGATCTGCCCTGGTCGGTTTTTGGCTGATAATACACTCTATCTGAGTGTTGCTCAGTCTCTGGCTGTGTTTAATGTTGCGAAAGAAGTGGAGAATGGGGTTGAGGTGGGCGTTGAGGCGAAGTTCCAGCCTGGTGTTATTAGCCATCCTGTACCCTGGCGGTACAAGGTTACGCCGAGAAGTAAGGAGCATGAGGAGTTGATTTTGTCTGTTGAGAATGAACATCCTTGGGGTGAGAGTGATGCGCCTGCTTTGGAGACGCTATGATGTGGGTATGAGTTACGATGGATGATTGATGCTTGATTTGTTTACAGTGGATTCAAGTTTTATATACGCGACGAAATTGATACGTGTTGATAGAATGGAGAAAATAAAAGCTGGAATATTTCTCTACCCTAATACGTCTTCCAGTTCTGGGATACCTTGAGCATGGCGCTTATTTGTATATAAATCGCTCTCGGATATATATATATTTTGAGTCTCTATTTCAACCGCCACCAGTGTGTATAAACAACAAAAGGAATAATCAGGCCTGATTCGAATGTTTACACCAAACAAATTCAATAAATAAAAATATATAATAGTCTGGACAGATTTAAATGAAGTAAATACAACTCGGAGCTCAAAAGGCAGGCGGTGGGAATAACCTCGGAGTGGCAGACTGACTGACATCACTAGCTGTATTTCCTCAATCTCTCTCCCCAACCCGTCCATTGTCCCAGGTAGGCACTCTTTGAATCAACAATAAGTAAGTCAAGTCATAGCTCCAGTATTCCATCAACCATTTCTATATCAAAACCCAGCACCACTCAGCTCTCCATCCCACCTCGAAGCAACATAGGACTAACATAGCTCCATAGAGACAAGGGACCCCAAAATGTCATCAACAATGCCCCTCCGCCGTTCTCTCCTTTCGTCTCTCCCATCCGGAGTCGCTCACAAGACTCTCGTTCCGAACATCTCCCGAAGTTCCGCAGCAGTGCTCCCGAGTATCCGGGGAACTCTCCCCGGAAAGCGCACGTTGGTGACAGTCCCCTCGAGTCCATTCTCAAAGCCCAGCCCTAGACTCGGATCCCCGCTATGGAGGGGACAGAAAGCCGCATCTCAAATCCGATTCAAGAGCGACGAGCCCCAGAAGGAATTCAGACAGTGGGGGTTTGAGGATGTATGTCTGCCAACTTCCCTTGCCAACCAACCTAGCCATCTACATCTACCGGGTTTATAATCACCGTACATTCAGCTGACACAAAAGCCAGATAACATCCTCCCTCCCAACAGAAACCGGATCTCCCTCATCCCAACCTTCCAAAAACCTAATCCTAGTCGACGTCCGAGAACCCGCCGAACTAATCTCCACGGGTATAATCCCCTCCGCTGTATCGGTGCCGCTTGGATCCCAGCCCGATGCATACTTCCTTTCTCCCGACGAGTTCGAGACGAGGTTCGGATTCCCGAAGCCTGGAGTTAGTGCTGAAGAGGAAGGGAGGGATATTGTCTTTTATTGCAAGGCTGGTGTGAGGGCGAAGACGGCGGCTCAGTTGGCTGTGCAGGCTGGGTATGATCCGAACCGGGTGGGTGTTTATAGCGGGAGTTGGTTGGATTGGAGTGGGAAAGGGGGGAGGGTTGAGAAGTGGGAGCAGGAGTAATTCTTGTCTCTTACCTTTTTGGTAGTAGCCTACGTATTGGGTAGGTAGGTAGATGGTTGGTTTATTTGTAGGATACATACATAGATTGATTGGTGTAAATCAGGCAAATAGCATATATTCAATTCAAGATAACATCATCGTCCTAACTAGAACTAGCTGACTGGTATTTTGACTAACCTTCTCACTCATCGACTCGCACCCCAGTCATTCATGTACAGGCATTAATCATGGCAGCTCAGTTCATACAGCATGATAACAGACAGATACTTTTGTCCATCTTGAACTTTTTCTTTCCCCTGTAGTGTCTCACTCAACAGGCCACGTATCATGCACAGTACATGAGATAAAGAAATCGCTATGATGGCAATTACATACAAGATCGGAGATTTTTTTTGTACGTAGAGTCAACAGACTGGAGACTCTTGTGTGAAAATTTTAAGACGGCGTGGATAGACACCAAATGTCGTCCAAGCCAGGAGACCGGGACAGTGATGGCTCTGGAGGATAGAACCTACCCATGAGCAATTCAAGGAATCTCGAACACAGGTTTGAGCTTCTTGATGAGAGCCCATTCGTCCATAGAGACATCGGGACGGTAAAATTCCTTCAGCGTGTCGATACTCGCGCGAGAGATGTGCGAGTACAGCATATCTGACTCTTCGAGGTGACGGCCGTACAGGGGCTGGTTGTTTCCTTCGATCTTGACTGCCACAGAAGGTTGACCCTTCTTGCAGATGGGGACGGCCTTGTGTTCGCGCTCGATGGATACACTGGCAACAGCGTTAGATATGATTATTACCTGAGGGAAATGAACTTACACTCTGCCTAGGTCGATGATTTCTCTGGCGCCGGTATTGGGGTTGGACTTGATGGCTGCAAGAGGAGTGTGGAGTCGAAGACTGCCTTCTACAACATCGACACCAATGACAATCGGATCCTTCTTGTTGAAGACGGCGACGGGCTGAACGACGCAAGGGAAGACCGCGAGAAGCTTGCTCTCTTCCTTCTTTCGCTCTGTTAGTTCGGCCATGTGCTTGGTGAAGCTGTCGAAGAGGTGATAAATGATGTCTGCCGTGAAGATCTTGACACCAATTTCATCGGCATATGCGTACGCTTCCTTATCTACCTTGACGTCGAAGCAAAGCATAACTGCATACTCCTTGGCTTTTTCCAACATGGTACCAGCCATAAGCACATCACGCTTATAGACGGGACCGATGGAAATATTGGCAACTGGGATCTTGGAGACGCGAAGGAACTCAAGCAAGGCTTCAAGAGAACCAAGGGTCGAAGCCTGGACGGAAACACCACGCTGATCCTTGGAGACCTTGCTTAGGAGGTTCTCGAGATCGGACATGACTTCTTCCTCGATGTCTTCCTCGTCGTCGTCAGGTCCGACAACCATCAGACGAGAACCAGCAATAGCTTGTTCGAGGTCGTTGGCCGCAATCTTGACACCAAGGGCAGCCTTGACCTCCTTGTTGTGAACGTATTGCGACTTCAGACGAAGCTCCTTGAGCGGCGCGGGTGTCAACAGCGCTCGAATATTCGTCGCTATAGGCCCGTTGAGACCACACAGAACAATTCGATCACCCTCGCGAAGGACACCATTAGACAAAACGATATCGATAGTGGTACCAAGGCCCTCAATGACTTTAACCTCCAGAACCGTACATTCAACCTCGGACAGGTACATCAAAGAGCTGGTCATACGCTCCTGAGTCAAAGTAGTCAAAAGCTTCAGCATGTCTGGAATACCCTCGCCGGTGGTAGCGGAAGTGGGAACAAGGGAAACATAGCGAGACATTGACTTGTTTTCATAGAACAGCTCAGAGTTGAAACCCTGTTCGGCAAATAGCAACTTGGTTCGTTCGAGACGGGTACGGAACTCATTCTGAACGCCCTTGTTCTGCACGGCCAAACTCTCCCGGAAGCCGTTGTTGTCAATCTTCTTCCAGCCGTACAGACGATCGATCTTGTTCAGCGCAACAATGAAGGGAGTCTTACGATCACGAAGGAGTCTCATAGACTCAAGAGTCTGAGGTTCGAGACCGTGCATGATATCCACAACCAGAATTGCAATGTTACAAAGAGAAGAACCTCTGGACCGGAGATTGGAGAAAGATTCGTGACCAGGAGTATCGATAATCAGCAAACCAGGAATCTTGAACTCGAACTTGTTGTCTTTGTTGACGACGGCAGTCTTCTGGCGCAAGGCATCGACGGGGAAGTAGGTAGCGCCGATCTGTTGCGTGATACCACCAGCTTCGCCTTCTTGAACGTTGGTCTGCCGGACCTTGTCGAGCAGCTTGGTCTTACCAGTATCGACGTGACCAAGAATACAGCAAATGGGAGAACGGAGGTTATCCTTGGACCGGGCTGCCAGCGCTTCCTCGTGTTGTTTCTTTCTACGTTCGGCGGCTTCGGCTTTCCTTTGCGCGATGGCCTTCTGGGTAGCAGACTGTTCCTCATCTTCGGATTCCTCTTCAGAGCTTTCTTCTTCCTCTTCCTCCTTCTTAGCAGGAGCAGCAGCAGGAGCAGGTGTGGGAGCAGGCTTAGGGGCAGGCTTAGCCTCTTCCTCCTTAGCTTTGCCATTCGTGACCGGCGCCTTGGCTGGCTTCTCTGACTCTTCATCCGAAGGAGCGTCCCAGCTGTCCTTCACATCTTCAGCATCAGCCGCCTTCTCCCAGTCATCAATCTCCTCGCTTTCTTCCGGTGCAGCAGCGGCAGCAGCCTCAGCCTCAGCCTTGGCCTTCTCTTCAGCCTCCTTCCTCCGTCGCTCGTCCTCGGCCTGGCGCTGAGCCTGCGCACGAGCAGCAGCAGCTTCAAGATCTTCCTCCTGCTTCTTAGGGCCCTTTCGCTTCTTCGTCTCATAGGTAGGCTTCTTCTTCTCCGCCTGACCCTCATCAAGACCGGCAACCTTACCAACACCGGCCGCAAGCATCTGCTTCATACGCATTTCATTGCGCTCCTTGGCCTCTTTCTGGGCCTTGGTCAGCAGTTTGCCCTCTCTCCTTAGCTGCTCCTTCTTCTCCTTCTCCTTCTCCTTCTTTCTCTGACGAGCTTCTTCCCTAGCCTTCTCCTCTTCAGCCTCGAGACGTCGGATCTCGGCTAGCTGGGCCTTTTCTTCCTCACGCAGTCGCTCCTCTTCTTCGCGTTGCTTCCTAAGAGCTTCTTGCTGCTTCTGAAGAGCAGCCAAATGAGCAGGGAGCTTCTTTCTCTTCGCAGGTTCAGCCGGAACAGGCTCAGGAGGAGGAGAAGGAGCAGCCTCTTCCTTCGGCTGAGCAGCAGGTTTCGCAGGTTGAGGCGGAGGAGCAGCCTTCTTCTTCGCAGCAGCCTAAAAGAAGAATCAGCATCACCCACAAAAAAGAAAGCCCAAGAGAAAGGAACCCAAACATACCTGCTCCTTCTTCCTCTGCTTCTCCCTCTCCTTCTTCTCCTTCTCTTTCTCCTTCTTACTCTTCACCCGAACTTCGCCATCCTCCTCCTCCTTCTTCGCAGCAGGAGCCTGCTTAGCCTTCCCACCCTTGGCAGGCTTCTTTCCGGCAAAAACATCATCTTCATCAAACGTCCCTTCCTCAGGCGCTTTGGAAGCAAAATCCTGATCCCCAGCGTCCTGCGAGGGATCCTCACCCTCTACAAAGTCATTAACGGGTTTCCCCTTCTTAGCCTTCTTGCTCTTATTCTTCCGTAGTGCGGCGAGGAGTCCGCCGCCCATTTCATTGTCTTCATCGCCGCCGGCGCCGTCTTGTGCGGGTTCGTCGGTGGGAGTGGGGGCTCCGTCTGCGCCGGGCGCGGATTCACCGAGTTCGGCTTCCCAGTCTTCTTCCTGCCGCTTGCCTCCTTTCTTCTTGGGGGCCATTTTGGTAGCTGGGTTGGTTTGTGTGCGAGAGCGATAGGAGGGAGGGGAAAAAGTAGGTTAGGTTAGGTTGGAGCGGATAGAGGGAGGGAGGGATGGAATGGTAGATTCCCCGGGTAAAATCGATAGGAAATGGGGGATAAAGGGGGAGGGCAGGTCTGGTAGGTAGATGGTGGTTAGAACGAAAGGAAGAAAGAGAGAAAGAAAGAAAGAAAGAAGGTATTGTCGTTTGGACTGAGAGCGAGAGAGGCTACACCAACAATATCAATTTCTCTTCTTCTCCGCCTCGGCAAAATGGAACAACGAACAAAGAAGGATTTAAAAGAAAAGAAAAAAACCCACCAGATGGATTTGATTTATTTCGAAAATAAAATCGTCGAAGAAAAGATGGAATCCAGCATGCGGATTGATTGGAGGGAAAAAGAATTTGTTTGGTGGGGATCGGATTTTGATGACTTCACCCCCGTTGATTGCCACGACTCTTTCTACTACTTTGTACTTATATATTACTACCTAGGTAGACAACTTGTTGTTCTCAAACACTCATCGCCTAATGTACTTCAGAATTCAACATGCAGGATCTTCCTCAACCACCTCATCACTTCCTCCACCGGTTCAGGACACTGCCCTAACAGCTCTTCCGATGCCTCCAAAAATTCCTGCTTAATGGCTCCTGGTCCTTTTCCAGAAGCAAGCGTATTGACAAAATCATCAGTGTTCAGCATCTGATGCAAATATCCTGCTCCTCGCTCCGCCAAACGTCCGAGAATATCTCCATCAATGTGCATTCGAGACGGGAGGTGCGGAGATTTGGATTCGACAGCGCTGCGTCTTTTCTTCTTCGGCATAAATGGAGAGAGGATAGGATCACTGATACATATATTCTGCAGCAGTCGGAGTAGACGCCACTCCGTTCCGTTTAAGATTGACAAGCGATACACTGCGCCGGTGATTGTAGTTCCGTAGACTACTTTGGGAAAGGCCAATGGAGAAGGTCGGGTTCCTTCGAGGAGTTTCGTAACGGAAACAGGCAGATGAGCATTAACCAATGCGGAGGGCAGTAGCATGTCGTCTGATGGCACTCCTGTTTCACCCAGTAAACTAACTCGACCACCTCTGCTGCTCGTGAGGGTGAATTTGGGCTCGCCAAAATGAACATGGGAGAGTCCGTCGAGTTTCTGCCGATCTTGAGCATAGAGTTGCATCAATCGGCCGTAGGCCATTTCGAGCACAACTAGTGACTGCCGCGACGAGGACACATACAAGTACGGTTCACGAACAGTGATCGAGACTGCCGGTGACATAAGAAGATATCTTGTCATTTTGGATTGTGTGCCTGCAAAATTGGGGATTAATGGTATAATATAATTCCCGGAACCAACCATCAGAGTAAGATCACCATACGGGGCAATGGTATGGACCGGGCCATCGAACTTGTGGATATGCTTGACTGAGCATTTGATTTGAGATGGATTGGACGGGTCTCGGTATGCAAGAAGGAAAATAACTCGGCCTCGGTCTTCCCCGGTCTTGCGGGCGGTCCCAATGACAATGAAGTGATATTCTTCGCCGTCTTTTTTGGGCATCCATTCCATGATGTGCGTGATCTTTTCCCCGGCTGCGCCTTGTGGTCGCCACTGTTGCGAGTCATCGTGCTCAGGACCAACGGAGCCTACGACTTGTTGCGTTGAATCCGGATCGACAAACTCAATGTATGGGTAAGTAATACGCCTTATGGGATTTGTGTCTGTTTCAAGTTTTGTGCGGGTATACGCTACAACCAAACTCTTCAAGTGTTTGGAGTAAGCTACCCTGCTAGCGCTCCCTGGTAAGGAAATCCGTCGAGGAACTACCTTGGCTGCTTGGTCCAAAGTACAGATAAGCAGCTGCCCATCCGCAATGCAGCAAAGGGAGTCAACATGACCCTGCAAGTTCGGACCAAATACATTGCTGGTTGTGAAACTGTGAATCGCATTTGGATAGTAGGCGGGCTGGGAGAAGTTAACTGACGTCCGCCTTTCCAAACGGAGGTAGACTTACATCGTTCTGATCAGTAATCAAAACCTTTTGAAGAGCGTACTCAGAAAGGTCACCATCATGCATGCGCGATACCTGCCAGAATCCTTTCCCACAGGTTGCCAATGCAAATCTTCCGCGACTTTGAACTTTGACGGATGTTTGTCCCAATCGTTGTGGAGATACCTGTCTCATCCCTGGAAGTGTAGATAGATAGTCAGTGAGGAGTGTAGAATAGTAGATGAATCAATCTTACCAATCGTGGAAGTATTGCTGCTATCAAAGGTCATTTCAAAAGGAATAAGAATGCCGCTTCTCAAACCGCACAACAAAGTTGACTTTACCGAGTTTCTGCTGGTAGCAATGGTAGTGGTTGCGAGACTTTCAATGGCCTTGGACATGTCATCACCGTCCACTTCAATAGTTGTGCTGCAAAGGAATGTGAGGCCTCCTTGGTCAGCGCGATAAGTCAAAACATTCCCATCTCCACTCCCTATAAAAACAAAATGAGCAGAGCCAAGATGCTCGACAAGTGCGCAGATCGGTTCTTCATTGATGCTAACTGGACTCCCAACACCGTGCAATTGGGGCAAGTTTCCGTCGCCATAAGAAATAACTGCTGTCAAGTGGAGATGAATTCCCTGCTGAGACCTGGCAGCCGTAATGACCAAGGTGCCAGATTCATTGATGGCAGCAGCAGCGACACTTTGGTCTGGATGATAGTCGACTCGAATGCTGGGTGACGACTCATTGGCGACTCCGAGTTGTATCGCCTTCTCTGTTACCTGCACAATAGTACCACACGGTGCACATCCGGCAGCCAATGTGTGAGTAGAGAAATCCAGTCCTGACTCTGATTCATCAACCGCGCATATTTCCTCCTCGGCACCTGTTTGAAGGTAGAAAAGCAGTGACGACTCAGGATCAGAAGTGAGAATATAAACACCTCCACTGACAACATCAGCTATAGCCCAAATATTCCCTGCACTCAACAATTCCTCGACGGAAACAACCAAGCCAACTTGAGCCTCTATTCCATGTCGAAGTTCTGCTAGACCTCCATGACCAACAGTAGATGCGCTGCAGACAAACAGTCGGTCATAAGCCGTGTCCGTCGCTAAGGAATTTTGTGGCGTGGAATGTACAATAACCGAGTCGGTAATAGGTGACCAATTCATAAATCTCTGAACACATCTGGCTGATCTCGTGCCGGTTGAATGAACAACCCTCCGTCGCCCATGTTTCCTGCCGCTAAAATGAGATCAGCGCCCTCATGAGCTACATCAAGGATATCAAACGCAGTGTCGACATCGCAGTCAAGCCTCCCCAGATAAAATTGATTCTGGACATCTCCCTCGCTTCCTATTTCCAGGTAGAATATAGTGCCATCCTCCCGGCAGAGGTAAATGTCATCATGCCTTTTGTTATGAAACAAATTGCGCACTGGCCTTGCCCATCGGGTGCATAAAGGCGATCGTTGTGACTCCTGATCAGGGATGGAGAGCGGGTACTGGATCGGTTGGATGCCAGGGTCTAGCCTGTTTTTATACGAAATCATTGAGGTTGACGTAGCAAGGATAAAGGAAGAGGCCATTGTGCATGGGATAACTATGGACGGTAACCTGTACTCTGGCGGGACAACCCTTTTGGTGATTCTTGGAGTTGAGTTTCGCAAACCGTGAGTGTTATCCCAGTCGTAACAAACAGCATATGTTTTGAGGTCGAGGGCTATCAAGAGGAGCAGTATTATTCTATCGCCATCCTCTGGCGTCGGGTATAAGAATTCCATATTCAGGATATCGCCATCGACGCGGAAAAACCGTTCCTTGCAAAGACATCAATTAATGCATTACTATATCATAATAGGTGCATACATACCTCTGATATTGGGTCCAGGCAATTCTCGGCCATTTGGGATTGGAGGACTGCTGGTTTCTTCAACATGAATACCCCAAAGTAATCACATGGAGCACCGACTGCAATTGCACGAGATCTGTGAAAGTCGTCTCTTAGATGCCATTTTTTCAATCGCCTGGAAGGGCCTACCTTGGATCTACCGCAACATTTCGACCAAATGTTTCGAAAGAACTGACGTCCGCAGGTAAGGCCCGGTGGTAATGAATAAATTGTCCTCCACCAAAACAAGAATAGTAAAGGAAGACCAGCTCTCTGGAGTCGAGACTTAGTAGGAGTATTTGAGGAGGTGAATCATCATGCATCTCTAGACCAGTAGCAGCTGTAGTACCAGCCCCGAGTTTCATCTGCGACTCCAAAGGCAATTGAGTATCCACATTGATAACTTTCGCGGCCACTATATTCGCATCGAAGTCGGTTTTGGCGATAGCATCTTCAAGATGAATGCCCGATACAGCCTCTTTTATCTGTAAGCGCCTCTCTCCGATGAAGGCAACATCGTTGTGGTGCCTGCTTCTCAACCGAGCTGGCAATATCCATTGAATTATGGGACTGGGTATCATCGTCTGGGACAAAAGCCCCTTTTTTGGCTGGTCATGCCTGGGCAGCTGCTCTTGGCGAGGCTGTTCTGTCCTCAGCGGTGGTTGTCCCACATTTTGCCCAACTCCACCGGATGGACTATCCGGAGGAACTTGTTCAAGTTGAATAACTAAGGCCATAGTTGTTGTTCTGGAAGAACTGTCAGAGCAAGAAAAACGGTTGCAGGAAGGGAAGATCACATACAGGATAGAGGACGGAGAGAATGTAAACGAAGAACGCCCAGGAAACGCAGCTTCCGGGAGGGTCTTTTCTATATCATTGATTCACAGCTGACCGCAGACAAAAAGTCCGAAAGTAATAATGTTTAATACAAAATAAACGCTAGAAATGTAAGCATTAGACAGATAAACATACAACAGTATATTGTAATGATTAGAAAATTGATAACGCAAAGTCATAGGTCGAGACAGTTCATTCTAGTACAGAAAAACAGATGACAGCCTTAACTATACAGCCAATTCATGTAAAAGATGTGAAACTGTAGGTTTGGAGCAATACTCACTGTTATAATATGTGAGAAAGCTGCAGGCTATTGCTGCACCAACTCTGATGAGCGATCCATACAGAGAAAAAAATCAATTTTTATAGATATATCAGAACTTTCTTTGCAAAATTAGGGTTACCTATTGCCTACAATCGCATGAGTATTTAGCATCAAACTAAGGTGGGAGACGGCACTTACAGCACAGGCTTAGTGAAGCATTTAATGAATCAGCTTATTACCCCTATGAGCCGTTGGCCAATACCCTATAATTTAGGCACCTCGTCCAGCCAACCTGGACGTCATTCAATAGGAATATTCTGGTAATGGCGCGGCCTGTTTGGCGGTTTCTGCAGTGATCTTTACTGCAATTTTTGGACCAACCACAAGGTTTATCGTGTTTAACCTATGTATAGTTTTCCAATTCCAGGTTCAAGAAAGGCTTCCCAATAAGGTTTGAAACTTATAATAGAACCTAGAATGGTAGAATAATACATAGAGGAATGTTTAGATTCCACAAAGCGATAAATCCACATGAAGTGACAGATCACGGGATGTTGCTGACGCCTAAGGCACCAAATCTGCTGTTGGCTTTTTCCCATGGATTTAAGGCTTCTCTTCATCTACAACTATATACCCAGGAATCGCTGCAGAGATCCTATTTCCTCTTATTTTCTACTAAAGTTTTAACTTTGAATTCTGTCAATTACTGCCACTTATTTTGTGTGGACTAATTTGCAGAACGCTGTTGTCACTGCATTGGAACAAAATAGGTCAGTTGCGCAATAGTAGCCAACTATTATTACCAAGACAGCAGGCAGAACAGTAATTGGGAAAAATTTGCTTCTAAGGATTCTATTTTCTTTTATTACTATCTAATCAGCTTTTTGTCTGGCCACTGCCCGGGAGAGCTATTCTGCTCCTCCCTTCGCCCTTACAATGGTTCGACCTAGGAGAGGCATAGACCAGACCGAAGATACCAGTTCGAATGTTTCAACATCAAATGAGGACTTGAAACATTCTCTCGAGTCTGGAGGTATCTCACAGCAACCATCGACGCCAGAGGAAGAGCAAATTCCTAGCCATATACTTGAGAAGGCAGAAGGCATCCAGCGAGCTTGCGATTTGCACGACTTTGATGCGCTGGTTTCATATGCCACTTCGGAAGGCGGATTTCTGTGGGATGATCTCCGTCGAGTAGCCTGTAAGTGACGTGTCTAGTTTATGCATATGAAGATCAGAACTGAATCGATTAGGGCCGATTCTTCTACAATGCAATCGAGGCAGAGACCTTGATGCTTTAAAAGCTTGGAAGGAGTTGCCGCGGCATCGTGATGAAGATCAGGTGCAGCTTGATGTTAACCGTTCCTTTGTATATTACCCGAAGGGTCAGTTCTCTAGACACATCGTATCCAATGTCGATAGCTAGTCTAAACTTATATCCAGGGACGGACAAGGAGCTTGCTATAAAAAAGGATGAACTGTCAAATCTGATAAAGCAAATTCTACGAAATTTCCCTATGCTTTGCTACTTCCAAGGCTATCATGACATCGTGCAAGTTCTCCTCTTAGTGCTTGGTGAACAGCAAGCCGCTGCAGCTGTTGCAGAAGTATCTCTCTTTCGGATAAGAGATTATATGCTACCTTCTCTTGCACCGGCTTTAAAACACCTACAACTTATACCGGCGATCATCGAAAAAGCTGACCCAGAACTACGACTCCATATATCTGGCACACGGCCATTCTTCGCACTAGCAGCCACCCTTACCTTATACGCCCATGATATCCAAGAATACAGCGACATTGCTCGCCTTTTTGACTTCCTCTTAGCCCGAGAACCTGTCGTCTCGATTTACTTATTCGCGGCGATTGCTTTATCTCGCAGAAAAGAGTTGCTGGAAATCCCTGTTGAAGAACCTGAAATGATGCACTTTGTCCTTTCAAAACTCCCGTATCCTCTCGATCTCGATGGCTTAATCCTAAGTGCCGAGAAGCTGTTCGACAATTACCCCCCAGAGTCATTACCTTTTGGAGTATGGAAGCGAATTCCTGGACTCAGTGTGTTGAAAACATCTCGCGACCTCTTCGAGAAGCACGAAACCGAGGAGGCATTGGAGTTGTTCGACCGACAAGCACGACATCTTCGGAACGAGGAACGCAGACAGAAAGCGCTCGGTTTCTTGTGGAAGCACAGACGGACAATTGGGTCTGTCGCTGTCACTGTCTTCGTCGGTGCTGTTTCAATTTGGATAAGAAGGAAGGGTCTCGATGCGCCTATTTGGTCGTATGTAGGCAGGTTCCAATCGGCGTTTCAGCGTCTTGGGATTATCTAGCTTGCTTTTGTAAATGAATTGTATATCTAGCGATACGAACGGGCGGATCAAGAAAATGGGCGGGATTCTGTTATGATTATGAATACAAGTATTGTCAATTAGAATAAACTTGGAAGAGTTGATGCTCGTCGTATGCTTTCTGCAAGAAACTTAGGGAGGCGGTGTCCCCACACGTGGAAGACGAGTGGGTTCTCTCGGGAAGCTGAGGTGTACTCTTGCTTTTAGCATCTCCCCTTCTACTTGCGCTACTGAACAAACACCAACTCAAAATGGCCAACCGGGGTTACGATGTCGTGGTAGATGTCGATGCTGAGGTACACGCCTTCATAATCCCTTCATTTCTTTGCTTCTCCTAACTTATTCATAGGGCGACCTCGGACATACCGACCTACAGGAGGACCTCGAATTCCACCCCTCCAGTAAGCTCCTGACCCATCAATAAACCAACAGTCTAATTAACCAACTCAGACTTCGAAAATGACCAGCGCAGCGCAAAAGCGCAACAAGACTCGTCGCCATTCCTGGGCGGCCCATCCCACCGCCGCGACCGATCCCCTGGCGGCTCATCCAAACACAACTGGTGGTCAATCCACTACTACTCGCAATTCTTCGACGTAGACACAAACGAAGTCCTCCGTCGTTGCGTCGCAGCCCTTTATCCACGGAGTAACTTCCTCGACGTCCTCGAAGGAAACGCAGACCTCTACGGTCCCTTCTGGATAGCCACGACCGTCGTCGTCATCCTCTTCCTAACAGGTACCATCTCACAATGGCTCTCCCAGAAAGACAAAGACCACTTCGAATATGACTTCACGCTTCTCTCCGGCGCCGCCGGCCTGATCTATGGATACACGGGTGTCCTCCCCATCGCATTGTGGGCAGCGCTGCGGTGGTTCGGTAGCTCGACGGCTGATCTGATCGAGTGCTGGGCGTTGTATGGGTACTCGAATTTGGTCTGGATTGCTGTCGCCTTGGTTAGTTGGAGTCCGTTGACTGCGCTGAATTGGGCGCTTGTTGGTGTAGGCTTTGGCTGGACGGTCTTCTTCCTCCTGAGGAATCTGTATCCTGTTTTGAGTGCTACAGATGCGAAGGCTAGTAAGATTTTGTTGGTCCTCGTCATTGTGCTGCATGCTGGATTGGCTATTGCTATTAAGATTCTGTTCTTTGCGTGAGTGACTCTTGTTTGATGTGGTTTTCTAGTTTAGTTAAGAGTGGTCGCTGATATTCTTATTCGTGCAGACATGGAAGCCCGGTTTCCAAGAAGAACAAGGATGATGATGATGATGACGATGATTAGCGGTGGATATTTTGAATGCTGAGAAGGGAATGGAGGGGATTTTTTTATCTTCTATCTTCTGTCTTCATCATTGACTGTAGTACTCTACCTACGGATCTGATCAACCGATCCAACTCAATCATGTGCCATCCATGTTAGACTGCTCTGTATCTCTACCTGTACTTAAGCTAGGAAATCGTCAAGGGAATCCACAAATGTTTTACAAGGAGTATGATTGACTGCATCATCCTTTTGAGAGGAGCCAACTAAAATCATATTTGACATCGGCCTTATTGAATGTTTCATCACTCCAACGCCTTTTCACACCCCTCTCTGCAATCCACCACAACAACAAAGAACGTAACCAGAGCGAAATCGTTTACTTGAGCTTCTTCTTAGGGCGGAGCTGGTTGCTGTGGCCGCACTTCCTCTTACGGCAGTTGGTGGCACGAGGGGGCAGACGGGCCTGGATTAAGCCATTAGTATGCTGATTGAATTTCTTGTGGCCAGTCCGATATTTCGGATCGTAGTATGGGGCAAGCAAACGTACATAGCACTTGCGGCAGATGTTCTTCTCGCAGTTGTACTTGGAAGCGAGGGCCTTGAGGGAAGGCTCAATGATACCACCACGGAGACGGAGGACAAGGTGAAGGGTGGATTCCTATATAATATTCTCCATCAGCAAACGGCTCACATCCATTTCCCAAAAATCCCATAAAAGCCTTCAGTCCAACTCAACCTAACCCAACAATCGTCCCCAATTCCATCCCAAACATCAATCAATCAATCAATCAATCGGAAAACCCACCTTCTGGATATTGTAGTCGCTCAGAGTACGTCCATCCTCCAGCTGCTTACCAGCGAAGATCAAACGCTGTTGATCCGGGGGAATACCCTCCTTGTCCTGGATCTTGGCCTTGACGTTGTCGATGGTGTCGCTCGACTCAACGTCGAGGGTAATGGTCTTACCCGTCAGGGTCTTGACGAAACTGTATTTCCGATGTCAGCTGTACCTCTTTCCTCTCTCTTTCGTCTTCCTTGATGCCGTAGGTGCGTTGTGGGGATCGATCGTGTGTTGCGGGTTGGGATGGGGTCTTACATCTGCACTGTAAGTGAAATTTCGTTAGTATTTAAGCAAAAATAGAATGGGAGAGATGAGAACAGGGACAGAGGTAACGTACTGGCTGCGATCTTTCGTTGTTGCTGGCTGGCGATCGCTGAAAGGTCGGTTCAAGGAGACGAGGTCTTTTTGGAGGATTTCTCGCTTAGCAAGGGTGGACCGATTTGGTGATACCCTAAGCCCTAGTTAGTTACTATTTTGGGTTATGGATTGGTCTCCACTTTTCTTTGCTTTGCTTTTATCTACAGTGGGAGGACATTAGTTTTCGACCAGCACTAGTAAAATAACTTTCACACTAATCCTAGTTAGGATAGGCTTGTATTAGGGTTACCAATCTCTATATATAAAACCCTTAATATTTTATGTACCATCCATCTGTCTCAATCACTAGCTTAACATCGATGAGGCATAGTAGTCGATAGACTCTAGCCCTTACAGTTTTATAGGAAAATAACAAGAATAATGGGGGGATAAGGGGCAATATAATGTAAATAAAATGACGCGCATTTATAGAATTTCATAATATTTCATAATAATACTATAACTACCTAA
>MVGC01000184.1:0-43634 GCA_003589665.1 Aspergillus sclerotialis | reverse complement strand
AATACCAATCCCTCAAACAAACGCCCTTCCCTTCTTTCCTTCATTCCTCTCCGCGCCCATCTTCTCTCCTATGACCACGGAGAAAACATCAATCACGCCCGCCGACTGATCCCAATCCTCTCCTCCCTAGACCTCACAATCCTTGCCTTATCCCCGGGAAACGGCTTCAACTCATCATTGGGATCAAGAATAGATGCCGCACTTGCTCTGGTCGCAGCGTTTGGGTCGTTGTTTTCCTTTGCGAGTTTTCGGAGGCGGTTGTCTTCGAAGGAGGCCACGTCTTCGGAGGTAATGGTTATTGCGGTGGGTTTGCGGCGGAGCATTTTGGTTTGTTTGGAGTCGTTTTAGGTGAGTTTTTGTTGGGAGATAAGAATAATGAATGGACAGAGGTCGAGTGTTGGAGAGAAATTAAAGAAGGGAGGCTTTTTGGGGAAGCTTGGGATTGTTTGGGGTGGGGCCGAGTGGAGTTAGAAGGTTCTTCCTTCAGACTGCCTCTTTGCTATACATCTACAAAGATGGAAAGAAGGAAATGTCAGTCATTCATTCTTTGTTCGGTTGCAAGATTATTCGAATCAGCAAAGACCTGATCTAGTGGAGAAATAAGGCCCAGATCTTCGTCTCGACGAAGCGAAGTCTCTTTCTACATGCTGAGAACACAACGATCGATCCCCCATACCCAAAATTCACGATGTCCGCTGGCAAGACGACACGGTTACTGCCATCGTTATGGACTACATGACTGGCAGGAGACTTGATGAAGTTTGGGATACTTCAAGAGCTGATCAGAAGTTTTCCATTGCTGAGCAACTCCATCACTACATTTCGCAGCTTCGTGACTTGAAGGGTGACTACATTGGAGGCGTTGATTTCGGGAAACTTATAATTGGACAGCATGGACCACTCGAAGATGGTCCATTTGAACTCGAACGGATGTTTAATGAGTTTATCTAGCAGATATCGTTCAGACAGCACTGGATCTGCTACAGCAGTATGCAAAACATGCTCTTTCAGGTGATCCTGACACTGTCTACATTCGTGCTAATTTGGCTATCTGGAATATCCTTGTCGCAAAGTGTGGCCAGGTAATAGATATCCTTGATTGGAGAGATGCTGATTGGTATCCAGACTACTGGGACTATATCAAGGCCCTCACCTTACGCCTTTTCACGATGGCAGCATAGAATTGGCCATCATGGTATGAAGCAAGGCAGAAATGAGATTGGCATTGGACGACATTCAATTATGTATTCACGTGCTGTTTGGTTTACTATTAGTACAACCGGAGACCACCCCAACTAGATACCACGCTGACATTCTTGCCCAGAGGTAATGAAAGTCTTATGCTTAATCTTACGATATAGGGGAATGGCAGTCACCTAAAGTATGTTTGTTTTTGGCATTAATCGGATAATCATACCCTTCAGACTATTGAGGACAAGCGATATGCATGTCAAATGGTTCAACATTCAATCTCTAACCCATCGCTAAATAACCCATGTTACAGTCCAAAAATGCAGACATCATCCAGGGAGAAAAAGTTTTAGCAAAAAAACTTGACGACCTTCTTCCACTTCGGCCACTCTGCCTGCTCGGCCTTTTCCAAGGCAATGAGATGCTGAACATCAAGATCACGACGACCAGTCATCAGATCTATATCCTTTGTTCGGACATAGAGCCCCGTCCTATACTTTATTTTATGGAAAAGATAAAACAGAATCACCACAGGAAATGCAAGATAAGCCGAGAACCAACTCTCAACCAGGTCTTTTGCACTCATCTCGCCGTAACCAACAGGCGCGAATCCGACCCAGAACTGCGCGATTAGGATAAGTACAATAATGATGAACCCAATCCACGATCCGATGACTCCCGGCTGGGATCTGAAGGCTAGTTCATCTAGCTATGCCCGTGTACTTTCCACGCATGGCGAAAGCGGATATGGCAAAGGCAGATAGATCCCCAGGTGAAAATAGTTGAGAGACCCGAAAGAGCCATTAGCCATTCAAAGACCGTTGACTGTTTATCGGATGCGGCTAAGAAGCAGAGTAATCCGATAGCCGAGGAAAACATAAGAGCCCAAATTGGGCGACCCCGTCGGTCGATATATCCTAGGATTCTAGGAGCCATTCCTTGTTCCGCGAGAGCTGCTAAGGTTCGAGACGAGCCATAAACTGAGGCGTTTCCCACGGAGAGAACTGCAATCATAATAACGACGTTCATCACTGAAGGGAGACCAGAGATTCCGGCGTTCTTGATAGCAATTACGAAGGGTGATGCGTTCGCATCAGCGTCCGAATCACCGCTAAGGAGTAAAGGATCGGTATACGGAACAAGGAGTCCAACCATGAGGAGGGCAAGCACATAAAATAGCGCAATACGCCAGAATATTTGCTTCACCGCGGTTGGGAGGGATTTCCGGGGATTACTAGTCTCCGCCGAAGCGAGACCAATAAGCTCCGTTCCTGCGAAGGCAAAAGCAGCGTTCACGAAGACGCTGCACAGGCCTTTGAAGCCGTTATTAAAGGCACCTGGGTCCAGGAAATTTTTTCCGCCAATATAGCCACCTTGAGGGCCTCCGCCACAGTCGAGAATTATACCAAGGATTCTATTAAGGGTTAATCATACCAATCTGAGAGCAACAAGCCGGAAAGTTCCAAGCCTAAGCCACTAATCTCAGTAAAGGACTTACATAAATCCAATGATGGCTATAACCTTGATCAGAGAGAAGACGAACTCGCCTTCACCATAACCTCGAACGCCGAACAAGTTTATCGAGACGATTACTGTCCAGAAAATCGCAACCCAAGCCGCATTCGAGACGCCCGGCTTCCAGTAATCTACCGTCATGGAAGCTGCAACAATCTCTAGTGGCAGTGTAGCAAGCCACGACATTGCGTAGTTCCAGCCCATCGCAAAACCCCAGGACGGATCAAGAAACCGAGTCGAGTAGTGTGCGAATGAGCCGGCCACCGGAAAAATCACGGCCAACTCACCTAGGGCATGGATCATACAGTAAACCATAACTCCGATGATGACATATGCGATGAGAAGAGACGCCGGCCCACCGGTCGCCAAAACGCTCCCTGAGCCGACGAACAGACCAGTTCCTAGCACTTGTTAGCTAGGTCAATCAACCCCCAAAGGACATCATTTCCTTACCTATTGAACCACCTATAGCAATCATCTGCATATGACGAGCCTTGAGTTTTCGATGTAACGGCGAAGCCGCGGTGTTGGCCGCGGCGTTTTCCGCGTCAAACTCCCTGCCATGACTCGCAGTTGTTGTCGTCACACGAGCATTGGGATCTCTCTTAAAGCTATCAACCATGCGTTGAAATACGCCCGCCTTAACGGGCTCCGTCTCACCATATGACTCAATTGAGTCAGACGGGCCAGTGGGCCCTAGTTTTGGTTCGACGCTGTCCTTCTCCATGGTGGGACGATTCGGATCTTTCTCCAGAGAGAAGTGGAGACTAGTTTATGACCGTGAATAGCAATTCCTCCAAGGGTAACTAAGTCCAAGGTATAGTAGGGTGGTATAAGGAGACAAAAGAAAAGGCGAGGCAGGAAGTCCAGACTGCCATCCCTAGGAAATTAAAAACGGACATAATAGGAAGCCCTCGAGGTTAAATAAGGCTTGGTATCATTTGACTTGCTCGTCAATTTACCCCGGATATGTGGAGAGCGGATGCTATTTCAGCTAGTCTCGATAAAGTGGGTATTAGACACGATTCAGGCCAAACAGACGTCAATGAATACTGCTCAAACCTTAACTCCGCAATCAACTTGCGAGAATATCCGTCGGATGTCGCCAAAGATGCGGAGGGATCAGCACCGATTCCAACTGGATATAGAAGGAATTTCTGAATATGGCAAGAATTCCCACGGTAGGACCGCTACGAAGCAAGAAGCAAAACACACTAACCATTTAGCACTACAACCCCCTATCCACCCTTGCAAGGAGAACGTCATGAACCTGTATGTCCAATTTAGACTGGCTCGCCCGGCCCGGTCAATGCTAAATTTGAAATCGTAAACAGTAAGTGAGGGGATATAATAGCTGTTAAGGGAATGGTTCGCTTGAATTCCGCTCTTCTCTCCACAGACCCTCGAGGAGACTGGCGAATATGGCATTGTTGGAGTACAAAAGATTTCAATTCCGCTCAATCCCTACTGCTCTCGGATCCCTTCATGTCCAACAAGGTTTTGGAAAAGTAGGATCATGGCGAGTTGCCCTTCGTTTTACGATAGACATGTTACCTCCATCGCTGATCTCCAGCGAGAGGCTACAAAGAAGCTACAGCCGATGTATAGGGACTACTACAATGACGGTGCGACAGAAATGACCAGGTAGGGATTCTCCATCCCAATTCCCAAGCACAAGCTAAGTCGACTGTCTCGCAGTCTTCGCGACAATGTCGCCGCCTACGATCGCTACAAAATCAGACCTCGTGTTCTTGTCAAGATCCCCGAGATTGACACCTCGACCACCATCCTAGGCTCCAAAGTTACCTTTCCTCTTGGGTTTTCCCCAACGGCATTGCATCGACTGGCGCATCCAGACGGAGAAGTCGCAACGTCGCGCGCCGCAGCGAACATGGGACTCTGCATGGGCCTCTCCACGTATGCCAATACCTCACTAGAGGATGTTGCGGCTCAAGGGACAGGTCAGAATCCCTATGCGATACAGCTGACCATTCCCAAGGAGCGCGGCATTGCCGTGCAGATGATCCGACGCGCTGAAGGTATTTCCTGTTGCCCCGTACTTTCACAAACTATAAACTCCCTAACACTCTCAGCGGCCGGTTACAAGGCGATTTTCCTGACAGTCGATTGCCCGGTCCTGGGTATTAGACGTAGCGACTACCGCCATGACTTTGTTATTCCCGAGGGTATCTCGTATCCAAACCTGACATCCGACCCTTCGAAACCGTACGGGATGGGTGAAGACAATCCAGATATCGAGTATGGTATGTATACTCCTGTCCTAGGCGTTGCCGTGCGAAATCTTACCAGAAATACAGACAACGACCTCGATTGGAGCGAAGCCATCGGCTGGCTTAGGTCACTGACAAAAATGGAGATCTGGGTCAAGGGCATCTACACTCCCGAGGACACCGTTCTAGCTATCAAGCACGGAGTGGATGGAATCATCATTTCCAACCATGGAGGCCGACAGCTGGACGGTGTCCCCGCTACCCTCGACGTGCTACGGGAATGCGCACCTATAGCAGCGGGAAAGGTTCCAATCGCAATTGATGGAGGAATTCGGCGAGGTGCCGATATCTTCAAAGCCCTAGCGCTCGGTGCTAAACATTGTTTTGTTGGACGAGTTCCCATTTGGGGGTTGGCTGTTAGTACCCCTAAGTCTTCTTAGCAGAACCTGTGATACTGACACCATGCCTAGTATAATGGTCAGGAAGGCGTGGAGATGGCCGCCAAAATTCTCCTCCATGAATTCAGAGTTACTATGGCTTTGGCTGGGTTAGTAGAACCTCTACCTTTCGAAACGATGGATGATGCTAACTTCTATGGCAGATGTAAAAATATCCAAGAGATTTCTAGAGCCCACCTTGCTATTGTCGATTCCCATGGGGTTATTAGCAAGCTATAGAGACTGGAATTGGTCCTACCGATTAGAACCGTCGACCGACCAAAAGTGAAAGAGTCATAGACAGAAAATAGATAAAACTGATATTACCGCTCTTGAGATACAAAGTTAGACTTCTTCTAACAGGAATCAACAGTATTTTCTGGAGAGGGTGCATGTACACCAGCACTTCATGGTTAATTTGAGGTCTAACGGTCATGAAACCCCAAGGCAGAGTACTGTACATCCTCCCAAGCGTTACCGCATATCCTCATAGGATATCGATTATATCCATTGTTTGTTTCCAAAATGCGACACAAAGGATCCACCATCCCCCTTCTCAACACTAGCTTTATGCATAACAGAAATAACATCCCTAGCAGCGGACTCAGGGGTGCTTGGGCCCTTGAAATGAGGCGCATATTCAACAAACTTCGCAAACATCCCCGACAGGCTTTTCATCTGCTCTTCGGTTGCTGTAGTAAATAAGACGTTAGATATATACTTATTTCAGAGCAAACAGCCACATACCAGAAGTAAACTGACCCGTCTCAACCACGCCGGGGCAAATACTCATAAAAAGGACACCATCTTTGGCATACTGGGCGCTAAATTTAGCCACGGCCATATTCAACCCTGCCTTGCTGATACTATATGCAGCAGCCAGGTCTATACTGAATTTGGGAATCAATTCCAAGTCGGCCTGCCCGCTGGATATGGCGATCACCTTTTTGGCTTGACCTTTGAGGATGAGAGGGGTGAATAGGTTAAACAGATGAATGTTTCCAATCACGTTGACTTTGAAACATTCTAGCAAGCCCTGTTCTAGTACCTCGGGTTGGTTTCCCCTGTTTGTCTGTTAGGTTTTTCGGGGAGGAATGAATGGATGGGTAAGGTAAGACATACAGAACCCCGATGGGATCGTAGGCATCAAAGTGCGAGATAAGCCCTGCGTTCGCAATCAGATAGTCGAGAGTTCCGCCGGTTATTTTGGCGGTTTCTGCGACAGCGTTCTGTTTGGGAGCGTTAGTAGAAGAATATGAGCCTGGTGTTTGGTTGTGTCTCGCCTGTAGGGCAGAATAGCTGGTGATATCAGCTTGCAGGATGTAAATATTCGACCGTGCATGCAATTCGTCTTTCACTTTTTTCTCGGTCGCTGGCTTGTCTCGAACTAACCCAATAACTGTGTTATTCGAGTCTGCAGACAGCTGGTGGAGGAACCCCCACAGGCATTTAGTCTTTGTCAAGCCATTGAGACAGTAATTGGACTTACACCAACACCCCTTGAAGCTCCTGTAATAAGATATGATGGCATTCTGTATAAACTGCAATCCAATTTAGGTGTAAAAGTGGTTTTGCCCGTGAGAGTCAGAAGACTTGATTGAGTATTGCTCGAAATAATAGGGAAAATAGGCGACTTTATAGGATCCGCTCGCCTTTCTAAAGTCTTCTATAGCGTTATGTTCATGATAACGTTATTTTCATGATTTCAAATCAAAGGATGATTTCAAATCAAAGGATGTTTGTCCGGATTTCTCGGACAAAGCATTTCTTTTCCGTTTCGTCCGTTCATCGTTAAATAGGCTTGCTTGTAAGCAGGTGCATCCATCAGCTGGATCTAGTATTAGCGCAAACCACAGTATATCACCTCCAATGTGTCCAGCATCTTTATCCGTTTATACGAGGCCCAGTCCGGTAACATCATTTTTAGTCTGAATGTAAGGAAGGGTGCACCCTAGTCGAGCCCCAGCAACATTCTCTTAGAGACTCCTGAGGGTTGAATGGTGCAAGAATTATTCTAGCTATGCGCATATTTGCAGTGTAAGTAGCTTGTTTTCCAGTATTATCTTCGGCTACAACACGTAGGGTTGAAAGAATTACTAGCACCGTACTGATCCAAACTGACAAGGCACGTCCCGCAGATGGCTTAATAGTGTCATTCTCACCAATATGTAGGTGAATTCAATGCAAAATATTAACCCCTTTCTGTACTTGGGATAATCGAAGAAGATGAAGTAGATGTCGTGATAACATTGGCCCTAACAAACGGTGACCTCCCGGGGAAATTCGATGCCTTAACAAGAAGGCGGAAGGCACCAACCCCGCTAACAAGTTTGATACAATTGATAGAGTTATATACTATTTCCGACCATTTTTTTTTTTCTTCCTCATCTTACCCTCCTATCTATCAATCAATCCACAACAATGCCTGCCCTCACGAAACTAAACTTCATAACCGGCAACAAAAACAAATTAGCCGAGGTGCGCGCCATCCTAGGCAATGTCATCGAAGTAGACAACCAGGCTGTCGAGGTCCCCGAAATCCAAGGGACAATTGAAGAGATAGCGAAGGAGAAGTGTCGACGGGCTGCTGAGGCTGTATGGCTCCCCTTTACGGCGCTGAATTGCTTGTCAAGTATTCAGTGTTCACCATAGTCCCATGTTGTGGACAGGGCTTCATGGTAATTTGGTATGCTGATATAAGAGTCATTTCTAGATAAACGGTCCAGCTTTGACAGAGGATACTGCTCTTGAGTTTCATGCTTTGAAGGGACTTCCTGGGCCTTATATGTATGTTCTTGTTCCTCCTTTCTCAATTCATTCGATTCGTCACTGTTCTATGGATATATTGGAGTGAGGAGCAACTAACAATCAACCAGTAAATCATTCCTCGATTCCCTTGGCCACGAGGGACTCAATAAAATGCTCGATGGATTTGATGACCGATCTGCTCAGGCAGTATGCACATTTGCATTTTGCCGTGGTCCGGGCGAGGAACCGATTTTGTTTCAGGGGAGGACTGAGGTGAGCCATTTATCCCTTTCGCAAACTGTCAGAGATATGACGGACTAACAGTACAGGGTGCGATTGTTCGGCCTCGGGGTCCGACGAACTTTGGTAAGTTGAGTGAATGGGACATGTTCAAAAGTATGTATCCCCAGGAGCGAACTGACATCATATACAACAGGTTGGGACCCAATATTCGAATATCAAGGGACTACATATGCGGAGATGGAGAAAGAGGCGAAAGTAAGTATAGAAAGTGCCCAACAGACGCTCTGCGAGATCTTCCATTCAAATCATCCGGATATATGCATGCAAGGCTAACAGAAACCCAACCCAGAACCAAATCTCCCATCGATACAAAGCATTGGTGAAACTGCAAAACTGGCTAGCTGAAGGCCAAGCATAGGTAGATAATCGCGAGATTGGTATATACGCCAAATAGACAAAAATGTAGATAGAAATCTAAATCAACCCAAAAACCAAACCAAATCAATCATCCGCATTTTCGGCCTGATTCTTCTTCCAAGATTCCACCCACGTAGCGATGCGCTCGCAGTTACTTTCGACTTCGTCGTCCTTCTCGCTATTCAGTTCCACCACTATCTCCTCGTCGAATGCTTCCTTCGCTTCTTCTAGTAGGACGCCGAAGATCTCTGCGTCGACGTTCTCTTGGAGTTTTGTCTCGTGGTATCCTCTGATTTATTTCCATTAGTTAGTCTGATAAACTCCAGAAAAACGACACAGGAGAGAGAGACCTACCTCCCAGCTAACCGATCGTGAAAAACATCCGTAGCAGGACACCTCAGCACAACAACCAAATCAATCCATGATTTCGGAAATAAGTCGCAAGCATGCCAATCTATTAAATAGCCTCCTTGGAGGACTTGATCTTCGATTGCGTCTAGGAGCTGTCAATCATATCCCCGCATGTCAGCCAAACTCTTTTCCCAGAACCAATCTCCAACCCCTCGGATGTATATAAATCAACAACACTCACCTTATCCTCATCAATAACCCAACTCCCTAACTCATCATCATATGATTCAAAGCAGTCGCGGTCCTTGGCGACTTTGTTGATGGAGAGATGGCGGAGACCGGTATCTTGAGCGAGTTGTTCGCAGTGCACTGTCTTGCCCACACCGGGGGTGCCGGTGATGATTATATTCGGGGCGGTCCGCATTGTTTTCTGTTTTTATTATATTGTAAGGGAGACTGTTAAAGAGTAGTTGGATGGGAATTCAAGGAAGAAGACATGGAGGGGAATTTTTGTTATCAGTTGGTTCTCCGGAGGAATTTGGGTCCGTGATAAGATAAGAGATTTAATCTGATCTGATCTGATCTATACAATAACCAGATGCTTCTAGTAGCTGATATATGCAAGAGTTGTTTAAATAAATGCATAAGTATGTATTTTTAATTCACATTTGCTTCTTAATTTGCATAAAAAATGTACGCTTCTATATCATTAATCATACATAAATCGTAATCGTAATTCCTATGCTTCAGATGCTTCGGACGATGATTTGGAGTCGGACAGTCTGGACATGTCAGATAACAGTAAGACTCGAGGAATAGGACAAGCTTACTTAAGTATTTCAAAGAGCTTGAACTTCTGAAGGTAGGGGGTTCCCCTCCTATATGCTTTGAGAAGCCGCGTCGGGTCCGAAGGTTTCACTGGTGATCGAATAAACCGCCTCATGGCCGGCGAAGTTTTGAACATAGGATCGAAAACAAGGAGGTTTGCACTGCCGTTATCTCGAATTTCAAACCCGACAATAGTCATCGAATGCCCTGGTTACGTTAGACATCGGATCGGCGACTGAAGGGGAGAAGTCATACCTTGATGCTGAAAGTACACGGGAGGTAGGTCTGTAACAAGGATCTTCTCATCCCCATCCAAGGAACATGCGTTGCGGAAATACTCTGCAATATTCATATAGAGGGCATCATGAGCCCTCAAGTCCTGTGTTTCGCCGATGCTATTGGCTTCGCACCTAATAGCTGTTAAATTCGTCTCGCCCATAGCAGGGATGTTGAAACTTACGGTATCCCAAGGCTCATGAACAGAGCTTGAGCCTATATTCTATTAGACTTTTGTCACATGTAAGCTTTCTGATAATTGTCCTTACCTCAGGCGTGCCAATATACTTCCTGGTACCCCGAATACCCCCGGTCTCGATCCTCCCGGTGCTATTAAACCCCATGTCCCAAGCCTGCTCAATCATATCCTGTAACGTCAAGATTGTCGGCGTTGACTCGGGGAAATGATCATGCCCCAGACTTTGAGATTCTTGGATGTGACTGACGAGCATCTGAATGTTTCTGTACCCGCAGAACCCGCCCTCTCTCGGCATTTTGAAAATCTGTCGGACTTTGGGGCTGCACAAGAAAGCTCGTTGAACCGACTTGTCTTGATCGCATAGTCGTGCGAGAGCAGGGATAACATCAACCATCTCATTCTCGACCTCTTCGTGTTTTGAAAGCTTGCCATCTGCAGAGATTTGGTTCGTCCGAGTTGTTTTGGCGCCCTTCTCTAACATCTTTCTCAACCATGAGGGCATTTTCTTCTCATGGGCATGAGGTCCTAACTCTGCGCGCTGCATCTGACATCAGTAAATCAACTAACACGAATAACATAGAACACATACTCCGAGCCTCCTCACACCATTAGTCGGAGCAGTGCCAAAGTCCTCAGATCTCGAACCCGACCTGTTCTTCTTCTTCGGACCTGTTCGTTGAGATATCCCCTTTGAAGCAGGTCGACCCTTTCCCTGAAACGCATACTTGTCCTCCAAAAGCTCATCGAATTTAGGAGCGTCCGCATCCAAATTTTGCGGTTCTGGTTGGGCAGCTCCGGAATCTTCAAGGGCAATCTCTTCAGCCATGTGCAGGTCAAGATGAGAATTGAGTTCTGTGCTCAGGACTATCTCGCCACAGCCGTGTGGACAGTCGACGTATTTCTCCGGGCTGTCCTCTTCATCACTGGGGGGATTTTGGTTGTCTTGATATGAATCTTCTGGCAGATCATCAGGTCTGTCATAGTCATTTTCAGATCGGGCTCCATTCTCCGGGTGGCAGAATTCAATATGTGCGGCCACAAATTGGCTGTCTGCGTCGGAGAATGGACAGAAAGGACAGTTTGGGATATCTGTTGCTTGGTCCATGGTGGTTGTCGCCACAATGTCTGGAAATTTAAAAATGCTCAAATATGACAAGTGTGCGTGAAAGGGCTATGAAAGAAGAAGAAAAAGGTAAAAGGAGGAAGGTTCACTAATGAGTGTGCAAGTTTTGAGTCCAAACAGTAGCCTCTTCCACCGATATATATCTGACTCTCACCAGGCAACAGTACATCAAATGGAAACTAAACGATGGAAGAAAACCAGGGGTGTTACGCTACTATAATACAAAAAAACATAATAGCGAATGGAGGAGGCACAATAAACGAGATGAGATAGATGCTTTGTATGATTGTAGGTATGTATGTATGTACTTGACACATGACAGGGTAACAAAAGAGCGGAAAGATCAAAGGCGGCAAAATGTCGGCATCGGCCCGGGAAGGTTTGTTGTACCTGGCAGATCCTTAACAACGGGCTTTCAAAGATCGGGATATACGGGATATATTATATCGAAGTCGATAAATATATACTTGTCTATTTTGCGCTAGAAAAGTCTAGGTATATTTAATTAGAGAACATTGGAGAACGATACAGGTCATAAATAATCAACATGATAAACCACGGGCCAACTAGATTACCCCGGATTTCAAAATGAACTGAAATCTGACATTGAAAGAAGAAAAACCGCCAAAAACAAAGAGGATAAGCCAGAATGGCGCAATTGATAGCGGCTGTCATTGGCGGTGATGGACCAGTAAATTAGGGCGAAATAAGCCAGCTCCGATATCGTTTGGTGGGGCAGATTAGCGTTTTCGTCCCGCAGAAAAAAAGTGACTCAAAAAAGATCCCCTCCGCTTTCGCAATCGTCTTTCCCCCCCATTATTCTCCTTCCCATGTCATATTCAAAGAGTTGTTCTTTTATATTGGTTTCCTTCTCTTGTTTCTGATCTTACCAGCATGGAAAACGGTGTCAAAGCCAATTCAGATCCTCTATCCTTGGTCAATGGTGCCCCAACCGGTTCTAAATCCAACTGGGTTGTCCAGAAATTCGGAGGGACGAGTATTGGGAAGTTCTGCTCAAATATCATTGACCATGTAATACTGTGAGTCTTCCTGCAGATTCTAGCTCAATTCTTGAAAACCTTGTTAATTGATCCTGCCTCTAGACCGAGTCTTGCAGACCATAATGTCGCCGTGGTTTGTTCCGCCAGAAGCAGCTCTACCAAAGCTGAGGGCACTACCAACCGGTGAGTCATACCTGATCGTGGTTTATACTGTCGAGTGCCAGAACCAACGCTACTTTCTTCTGCCAATCTTGCGAAACTCTATTCTGACGTTTATTCACCTCGTAGTCTGCTCCGGGCAGCTCGCGATGCAGAGAATCCTCATTCCCTTCATTATACATCCTTCGTTGAGGCTGTTAGACTGGAGCACATTCAGGTTGCCGAAGGGGAAGTGAAGTCTCCTCAACTGAGAGACCAATTGGTCACAGATATCAATGGCGAATGCGAACGAGTCCTCAAGGTCCTGGAGGCCGCCCAGACGCTCGGCGAGATCAGCGCCCGGTGTGTGGATAAAGTGATTAGTGCCGGAGAGAAACTAAGCTGTCGTGTGATGGCCACCTTCCTTCAAGACAGGGGAGTCCCTGCCGAATATGTCGATTTAGCCGATATTATCGACTTTGCGATTGGGGCCTACGGTCTCGATCAGCGATTTTATGACAGGTTTGCCAACGTGCTTGGAGAGAGGATTGGACCTTGCGTAGGCAAGGTGCCAGTAGTGACCGGGTATTTCGGGACTATCCCTGGAGGTCTACTCGATCAGGTCGGGCGCGGCTACACAGATCTTTGTGCCGCCCTTGTCGCAGTCGGAATCCGGGCGAAGGAACTGCAGGTGTGGAAAGAGGTGGACGGAATATTCACAGCTGACCCTCGAAAAGTGCCTACCGCACGTCTTTTACCTGCAATCACACCTGCTGAAGCTGCTGAATTGACCTTTTACGGCTCCGAAGTGATCCATCCCTTTACCATGGAGCAAGTCATCCGTGCCAAGATCCCAATTCGCATAAAGAATGTCATGAATCCAAGAGGAGATGGTACCGTAATTTTCCCTGATTCCACGGCAGAGCTGGAAAGAACCCCTGGACACGATCCGAGATTGTTCCGGACCCGGAGCCCCAGCTTAAGACAGAAGCCGAAGCGACCAACGGCCGTCACCATCAAGCACAAAATCCTCGTTATCAATGTACACTCGAACAAGCGGTCATTGTCGCATGGATTCTTCGCCGGCATTTTCTCAGTGCTGGACCGCTGGCGTCTCTCGATAGACCTGATTTCCACCAGCGAGGTTCATGTGTCCATGGCGTTGCACTCGGAGGTACCGCTTTTGAACGGCTGCCGGGACGAGTACCAGATCATCGATGACGATCTGAAAGGAGCGTTGAGTGATCTGCAGCGGTATGGTACGGTTGATATCATCCCAGATATGGCTATTCTCAGCCTGGTCGGGAAGCAGATGAAGAATATGATCGGGGTCGCGGGGCGTATGTTCACGACGCTCGGGGAGAACAATGTTAATATTGAGATGATTTCACAAGGTATGTCCATTCGTCTTATTGAATTCACTTGAGACAGGCCTAATATCACCTAGGAGCGAGCGAAATCAACATTTCCTGTGTCATTGAGGAGAAAGACGCAGACCGCGCATTGAATATAATACACACCACTATGTTCACCTTCCTTGATTAGAGAAGACTCTTTTCATGATGTCTGCTTGCTGAGCGAAAGGACTTCGTTGTTTCGGATGTCTAAAAGTTCTTGGCCTTGAAAAGTGGATTGATTTCTTGCCATGCATGCCAGAGCACTGGCTTGTTTGGATGGCCATCCAATTGCATCTAATTGGAATTATCTTCGTTATATTGCATGGCGTTGGCGTTCTTGCTTCATCGCCTGACATTTTCATATATCTGCTTGTTAATACGGATTCACTACCTACGGGTATTCTTGGCGTTCTAGCATTTTGTTTTTTCTTTCTTGCAACTTGACAAGCAAGGGAGTCGTTTCATTTAGGGTATAGAGGTTCGGCGGTCTATCTGCATCCGGGTTTTTTTCATGTTAGTCCAGATTACTGTATATGTGATGGGGTGGTAGAGCAGTTAGAGTGCGCCCTGAGAAATTAGACATCTAAATCATGTAACACGTTTACCTGTCGAGGAAATTTTGGCTAAGTTCAAGGCTTTCGTTAGGTGAAAGTGGACGGATTATAAGTAAGACCCAGAAGAAGAACCCGGTGTATTCCTTGAATGGCGTGTTGATACCGGAGGTGCACGAAACAAAGTGCAAGAGGTTACTTCCGGAATACAAGAATGGCGACTTATAAAGATCGAATTTCTATCGAGACATGTCTGCGCTATAGGCGGCCTTGTTATCGGCGAGACTTTGCTGATATAACTATAGCCGAGAGACTGGATAGTAAGTACAAAACTTTCATGATACACGTATAACCTTCCTCACGTCAAATCTATCCTGCGTCTTCGAATTACTCCAAGGAAGCACATATCCCCGTTGGTTGCTCACAACTCTCACTCCCTTCTCCTTAAAATCAGTGGTATAATGTGTATGCCCAAACACCCAAATCTTCGCTCCATCTCGTATTTGTGATAAGACATTAGTCCCAAAAGCAACAGACCAGGGGTTCTGGGAGTGTTGCGGACTCGACGTCCTCTGGAGTAAAGGAGCGTGGTGTGTCACAACAAGAATAGGCTTCTTTTTACCCGACGTTTGTACTTTTTTATTTTCCTGGTGTAGCAACTGCAGCTCTTTCTGTAGCCAAGCGAGATCTGAATCATGGCTTGCGTTATGGTCATCGATTCACCAGCTTTCGATCTTTTGGAAATCTTTGATCTTTGACTGGACGACATCCGTTAGTTCATGAGGCACTTTTTACCAAAGTGTGCAGCCCAGGATAGTGACACAAGAACCCGGGACATTATATCGTTTTTGATGAAGAACAATCAATCGTCCATTTAAGGAAGGTACTTGTTCGAGTTGTTGAGCCTTCTTCAGCCCCGCTGCGAAAGTCCCGTTGTAAAACTCATGATTTCCGAGGATCAGAAATACCAATTGGAATCGGTCAGTCTGTTTTTGTAGGAAATTGCGATAGTCATCATAGTCTGTTAAGCGCCCAATATCCCCAGCAAGGATAGAATATTCTGCACAAACTGGAATTTCATAAGAAGGATACTGCCTGTTAATTTCAAGATGGAGGTCAGAGAGGATCTGGAAGGATGCGGAAGATCGATTCAAGAAAGACCATACTTTCTGGAGAATTTTGCCGCTTTAAGATGGAGTAAAGCTGATAGGAGCCGTTAGTGTGGGGACGTTACTTAGTCCTAGTGGGTCATGTGCCTTAAGTACCGCCTTCTGTCCGGTAGGGTGGTAGTTATAGATGCCTACAAGGCAGAGATGTTCAACGAGTCTTGTTAGCTTTACAGATTAGCCTCGTATAAGTAGACGCCAGAGAACATGTCTAGGTGCAGCAGTCTTGGATCCTTTTCGCAAAGTTTATTCAGACAACTTTTGTGGATATGCCTATGAAATTAGCCCTTGCTGCTCGACATGGAAGCGGAAGCGGGAAGTCTTTCGTCCTTTAGTTGGCGGTATTCCTTGGTGCGCTATACCAGCTCTGAAATACTCCAGATGCTTTCAGAGTAAGCTGGGGCGTTGTAGTGGAAGTTGTCACGCGAGGCCTTCATGAAAGCGGCGAGACATATAATAGGATATTCGGATTCAGTTGCAGGATACTGTTACATATATGAGTATACATGTATCTTGGAGAGTTAGCTTTGAATAGAGAGCTTTGCAGGATCTGTTCATAACCCAATAACGGAATCTGTCTACCACCCTGTACCAGACACCTATTCCATATAAGGAAAACAGTCCAAGCTCCTGGTCATCAAACCCACAAGGAATAGACTGCAGATAGTCCAGTAAATTGCGTGCTGCCTACTCTTGTTTCTTTCCAAACCACGAACGGACATAAGGAGGGCTATCAGATTGAGTCTCCTCGTCTATCCAGACAGATTCATCAAAGTCGCAAAGTTTTATATTATCCCAGTTATCACGGGAGATATTTCGAGGCGTCAGATCCCCATAAACGTAGCCTGGCATTTTCAGCCAAGCATTGGCCCTTGGAATCCGCGTAATCCAACGCCATTTCAAGAGCATCACCTGCATAAGACTTGGGATAACGCAGAACCATGTAACCCAGGATGCGGTCCTGGAGAGACGAACTCATGCATGGAAGGAATATCCTCCGTTCATGGCTAGCAATGCTGGATATAATACAGGCTTATGCGGCCATTGTTGAAATTAGCGTCTTTCTCAATGGACATTGATTCGGCCGCTATGTCTTTGACTGATTTCCGCGTTTTCTCGATTATGGGCGTCGAATCTGAATGCATCTCCCGTTGATGCTGTATATTAAGAACCTAGGTAGGCAATGAAGAGAGGAAATAACCGATCAGGTGACACTATTATGTATGAAGCCTTCATTCCTGTTGGCCGATTATGTCTATCTGTCTTGCTTAGCCCTCCCTGGACTGAATACAGATATTTTTGGAGGCTTGTCTCTCTACTCTGGCCACTTTCTCACTTAACTGACAAGCCCAAGGATAGTCATAGTGCCTTCCGGTCGAATTTAAAAATCTCTCGTACCTGTTCGCACCAGTTGTCCAATTTCGGTAGCTCAAAGTTGGTCTGTCGTATTGCATCTAAGGTGCTGTCGTCATACCTCGTTAGGGCATGCCATACCCTTCCAACGTTCTCTGGAGAACTGACTTCAGTAGTTTTGACAACTTTGCATTCCTAAGTGACACAAATAGATCCTGGATGCTTTTGAGGCTTGGTAGGAGAAGAAGGGATAAGAGTTAGAATCTAGTCCCCAATATACTGAAGGACAATAGTATTGTTGGGAGTTGGGTTATTAGATACACTACAACAGATACAGTACAGTACGTACATACACAGTCTGGCAATGGCAAGGTTCATCTAATAATACCCAAAGAAGATAAAGTGGCTGAATTCAATCCAAGACGGAGCCAGTGAGAGAGCCACCGTTTGTGAGACATTCGGGTGTATTGTCACAATGACAATACATGACCGCATATTTCCCTGATTTATGGTTTGTGACGCGTAACCAATCGCGACAATAACAATACAATACGCGACGCGTCTTCAGCCTTGGACGCTCGAATTCCTCCGCTTCGGATCTCTTCATATCTTGATCTTGCACTATCGAACTATCATCTCTACCACCCCCTCCCCCCCACCTTTGCCTGGATTCATTCTTAGTCCTTGTCTCTGGATCCTTCTATCATCTATCTATCTGCCATATCTCTCTATTCATATCCATTTCTATCCTCCCGTTGTCTTATCTCTCTTCAATTAATCCTACTCCTCCTGTCAATATCCGCTTCTTTCTCCCAAACTCCTCATTGCCTGATTCTGTATGCGCTAGAACGCCTTATAGAATCTGAAGTATTGTTAGCTTGGACTTCCTAGGTTGCATTATCATTACTTCTTTTTATCAATTCTTCCTCTTTGGGATCTTTTGCTTCACTAAATACAGTGATTGCTCCTCAGTTTGCTTGAGCCTTGAGGTACTTAAGCGCCCTGTGGCCCAAGCACCATCCCTTTCTTAACTATCCAGCCTGAGGCTGAACACCGAACATCCCTTGTTTAATGGGTCTTCTTCACTGCCCAGCTTCCTCTGATCTCAATTTATTCCATGCTGGCCTTGAGAGACTATCCATTGTCTAACCAAACCATTATTTATCTCGAGTTTCTCGTTATCGTTTATTCGTTTATCGATTGCCTGCCACTAGCGTCGATCACCCGCGTAAACTGATTTCCACTTTTTCATCTCTTGATTCTCTTCTGTTTTTCACGCGTCAACCACCTTGAACGCAGTTTCTACAACCAAAGGACGAGTCTAGTGGAAAGTATTATGAGCTCGACGCGTCCTGCGCCATTTGCGCAAGAAAATCTGCGACCACCTTCTCAGGATAAGGCAATGTCCAAGCCGCGGCCACGTCTAGAGCCCTCACCGCTCCCTCTGCAGCCTGTTGAAAACTCTTCAGTTCGAAATTCCGCTTTAAATCCTCCTCCTTCGGTTCCTCGAAAGCCGTCGCCGATGAAGGCTCCTCGCAACCAAGAGGCTTTGCAATCTGGGCGCGGCAAATTGGGCTTCGTCCCGATCAGTGCTCCTACTCCCCAAACCTTTACGACAGATTCGCCCACGAAGAAGCCGCCTTTTCACGCATATCCTCATTCCTCCTCTATGCCACACTCCGCTCTGTTCACCACATTCTCAAGTGTCAACCCGGATCAACAGTTGCAAAAAGAGAATGTACCGTTGAACGAGTCGCACAATGATGGTTTCGCCGACTTCCCGGAGCCTTCCTATGGAACCAATCCACTGAAACGATCTCTTATGGAAGCGGCGCCTTTGAAAGAGCGATCAGCAAAGAAACATAAGCGCGAAGGAAGTAACTCTACGCGTCTACCAGAGCCTCATGAGATGCCACCGATCGAAGATGACGGATCAAAACCTCCGTATAGTTATGCGACCTTGATTGGAATGTCAATTCTACGTGCACCAAATAGGCGCTTGACATTGGCTCAGATTTACAAATGGATATCGGATACTTTCTCATATTACAAGCACACCGATCCGGGCTGGCAGAATAGTATTCGTCACAACCTCAGTCTCAACAAGGCGTTCATCAAACAAGAACGACCAAAAGACGACCCGGGCAAGGGAAATTATTGGGCAATTGAACCGGGAATGGAGACTCAATTCCTCAAGGACAAGTCTTTGCGCCGCCCTACCATGTCAAGTCTTCCACTTCCAGCGGTTGCACAAACTCACCAGATCCATCCCTTGCAACACGCAGGCCAAAGCACCTGGGTTGTTCCGCCACCAACTAACCCTCCGGTGTCGAAACCCCCTAAGCCTGATGACCTGTCGTCTGATGCTACCCTGCCGGCTTCTGATCCCGCTCTCCAAGAGGACGGAAGTGATGAAAACGCCCACGGAACGGTATCGCAGCCTCCTCGCTCCTCCCCACCTCAGCCTATTCGTTCGTCTCCCCCAGTTGCCCCGCCCCGTTACAACCGCCAAGGAACGCCTCCTACCCCTTCTCATATCCCCACATCTTCCGCTGTCCCGCACTCTAGGAAGCGACAGGCTGTTCCGATGAATGATAGCGGATACTTCTCGTCATTGGAGTCCTCAGCGATGCGACCTAATAAGGCGTCACACTTGCTGACCTCTGACCTGGACATTGAGCCGCCGCGTATCAAACGTGGTCGTGCGGAAGAAGAGATCGCACGAATTCGAAGCTCCTCACATGACATCAGTCCAAGCAATAAGAGTGCCATGAAAGGTTCGACTGTGGTAGTTGGCTCTTCACCGCTTCGTGGAGAATATGTTAGCATGCTGCCTCCACCGCTTACTCCGGTGTTCAAATTCAAGAAACCCGCAAAGCCGCCTCCGTCCGTGTCCCCTAACACCAATCTTCGAAATCATAGAAAGAAAATCCAACAAATGATTAACTCTCCTATCAAACATTTGGGCCTGGCGGATGAAGATTTGCCTTGGAGTCCCGCATTCAATATTCAAGATGAACTATTGACTCCGAACGACAATTTCCATGCTCACTTTGACGTCTTTGCCGACGCCGTGGAGAACTCATATACTCCTGCATACAATTCGCCAGAAAAGCGTTCCGCGAAACGCATGAAGACAGATGGCGGAAACGTGCTTGCAGACATTACTTCCGTAAATGTGAACAGCCGAATGGGTATGCAGTCGCTATCGAACAAGCCCAAAGCGCTGTATGATGATTCACCATCAAAGGTTCCGCGCAATTCTAGCCGCTTCGTGGATGCCACCAACGATGACTTTTTCTCATTCAACCTTTTTGACGATAGCCCTAGTGAAGTTGACGGGGTTGATCTTTTGCAAGGTTTTCAGAAAATTGGAGGCGCAAATAAAGAAGAACCGGCAAGGACTAGATCACATGCGACAAGACCACCTCTCAACCCTCGCAGCAACACATCACTATTTTAGATGCTTGGAATCATGCTCCCAGTATCATTTCCCTACCACCTACTTCTTTTCAGCCACCAAAGGTGATCCTAGATCCAACTTTGAACAGATCACTTTTTGCACACCACGACTTGGTGCTACCGAATTTGAGTGTTTTGACAATCCCTGGTACTTTTCATACGGAACTGGTTAAGCGATGGAGTTTGTTATTCCGGTTTGGGCTCATTGTCAGCTTCTGGAGTTTTTACTAAGGTCTGGCGTCTGTTCTGGCTTGAATATCCTTGAGTCCGGGATGATCGTAATGACCTTAATGACCGATCTATTAAGATGTACATGAGTATGCGATGTTTATGAGTCAAAATTTGTTCCGGGTTTATTTGCTATTCGGTGTTTAGCTGGATTGGATGTGTTTGATTAGATAGCATGCTAGCTCCAATCTGAATAATTCGAGTACAATCATTCTCTAGTATCTCGGAAGGTTACTGTCTTTTAAAGGGTATCATATTATCTCAACCATAACCAGCTAGAAGTAATCAAGTAAATGCAACAAACCTGCAAGGCCATTATCAGTTTCATATCCAACGCCGTCCATCCATTCATCACAGATGCAATCAATAAAAGGCCATCCAACAACCATCCGATCCCTCATGCAAGAAATAGAATCAAACAATATCCCCAGTTTCAGTCTACGGCGAAGGCCAACTTGACTGACTGATCAATCACTACTAGCGCAACCCCGACACCCACAACTAACGCACTGAATGACCTGCTCCTCCTTAAGCTGGGCCTTAGGAACACGGCAGATACATGTTGCGCTGAAATTGGTTTCCTTTGTTTGGATGCAACGGAGACAGCAAAGCTGGTTGAATTATTAGTATATATGGATTTCGATAAGAGCGGCGAGGGGAAGGAAGTGAAAGGAAAAGGAGGAGAAATACTGGTGGCTAACCTTCTCGTATCCCTGTTTCTTCCATTTCGCAATTAGGTTTGCGTCCGCGTAGTTGTTTTTCAAGAGCCAGTCGTAGAGTTGTTTGGAAATTGCTTCTTTTTCGTAGTAGAGGTCGTAGATGTATCGTGAGCCTGGTGGGGATTGTTAGTATAGATCTCTTCTTTCCTCTCCCCCTTCTTCTTCGTTCTTTATATTATATATCTGTTTCTGGCATCCTCCTTGCTTGCCCATTTTGAACTGGTAGGTTGGGTGAAATTGCAAAAGTTCGGCTTGAACTCAGGTAGTTAGATCCGGGCAACTTACGCTGATGACTGATTTGGAAAATAGGCCATAGCATCTCATGTTTCTTCTTTCCCTCGTGAGGCGCATTCTCGGCATCTTTCATCTTGTTGTTGAACTCGAGAAGCGTATCTTCTATATCGTCGAAGCCCGCTGGAGGGGGCTTGCGGGTGCGAGAGGTGCGGATGGGAGGCATACTGGCGGTTTGTTCTCAAATCAAAACTCTGGATAAATAAAAAACGTCGCTCGTACCCAGTTTCTGCCTTTAACTATGTGATGTTGGATAAGAGAAGATATTTAAGCTGTTGTTGATTCTATGAAGGCTACCCAAGGCAAGCAGTCAATCATTTTATGCCACCCTCCACCGCCTTCCTTATTAATCGAAATGGAAATTATCCGGGTAGAACTTGAGGATCGGTTCAAGTTGGCTGCAAGCTTCGACGGAATAGCTGTTTTTCACTTATATTCCTTTCTCATACCTCGCTTTACTGCAATTGACCTGTCTACCTACTCGATTAATTAATTACTCCTTAATCAACCTCACGACTCAACCACACCACATATCAAAATGGACGCCAGCCAAGTCGACGTCACCAAGCTCTCGGACAATGACAAGAAGGAATTAAACCAGTTCCTTGCTAGTGAGGCTCAGAAGAGTACCATTCAGCAGAGTATGCTTTCATCCATTTACCCCTTATATATATGTATTGTCCTCGGCGACCGCAGCCCATGTTGTCTCGCCAAAAAGAGGGCGTCCTCAATCTCCGTTTATTGCAAAAGTCTACTTGATTTGTTCATTGCTTACATGTTTCTTCTTCATTTAGGCGTCCACCACCTCACCGATGCATGCTGGAAGAAATGCATTACCAGCCGTGTCACCGCCGGCCGCTTGGATAGCTCGGAAGAGAGCTGTGCTCAGAACTGCGTTGAGAGATGGATGGACACCAACCTGGCTGTTTTGAAGCATTTGGAGGTTCTGAGGGGTCAGTAGATTAGTTGGTTGTTGAATTTACTGGGCATAGAGGGGTTATCTGTCTGGGATTGTATGCTGTCTTATGCTTTTGGTCTGGATGTATAGGGTTTGACGGTATACTTGTTGGTTGATGGCCTGCGATTGGATTGGTTGATTGTATTGTACAATATGATAGGATATATTGATCTCCCTTACGATATTGTTGTTTGCGATGAATAAGTGTTTAATATAATCATCTGATTTCATCCGGCCATACTCTGCAAGTTGACAGGTACTACAGTACAAGGCCAGATCCCATGGCCAGGTTTGAACAGCAAATCATTTCAGATCATGCATTGTAATCTTTTAATATCATTCAGCCTTCATGGCAGCTCGACAGCTATCTTAGACTGATATTTATGAACCACCGCGCAAAAACAAAGAAACTTCGCCCAGACCCAAAGAAAAACCCAATCATCTAGACAATAGCAAGCTTGGTAGCAGCAATGTCCAGAGCGTCGACATCCGGAGTAAGACGAGCAAAGACCTTCTTGGATCCATCAGGCCTGCAAAAAGAAACAGTTAGAAACGCCACACCAACCGAGTTTCACAATTTCAATATCATACCTGACCAGGGTGTTGACCTTGACGGTGTCAACATCATACAGCTTCTTCAGAGCCATCTTGATCTGGCGCTTATTGGCCTTAACATCGACGATGAAAACCAGGGTGTTGTTCTCCTCAATCTTCTTCATCGCACTCTCGGTGTTAAGAGGGTACAGGATGACCTTCTGGGCATCAAGACGAGGCTGACGGGGGATCGACCGGCGAGGGTACTTGGGGGACCGGGAGAGCTGGAGGGTCTTGGGGCGGTGGAAGGTGGTCGAGGTGCGGATCTTACGGGACTTGTGCTGGTTGAGCTGTCGGACATATTTTAGCACACGGTCATCTCAAGTATCGGTGTAAATCTGGTCAAACGTACGCCTGCACCCTTCAGGACTGCCTTGGCGGCAGCGCCAGCCTTGTTGCTGGGGTTGGTCTTGCCTGCACGATCAAATCCGTCAGCCCCTCTTGCATATCTTCAATTGTTGAATTCAATTCAATTCAATTCAATTCAACTCAACGGTCTCTTTCTCGAATTGTCGGGTTCGGAATCCGCAAAAAGCAATACACAAATCGGTATGACTCCATCGGCTTGCGCTCTTCTTTTAGCATGAGATGCGAAAGTAGCAGACAAGTGCCGCAATTTGTAGATTCACCACCCACTCCCACAATCCACCTCAATCCCGTACCCAACAATTCAGAAAAATACCGATAAAACAAATTCCGCATTCGACAATAACCTACCTTGCTTGTTTTCCGCCTTAGGGGCCATGGCTGTCGTCCTGCGCTGTCGTGGTGATTGTCGCGGTGTCGGAAGTCGAATATTTGGAGTGCATTCGCTTAGCGAAAACCCTAGCACCTGATTCTGTGGGTCACCTGACCGACCCTCCAGGTCTTGGCATCGGACTTGGGCTTTTATCATTGGAAACTAAATTTGTATGCATGTTTGGAGGGATTTTGAAAATATTTTGCATGTATCTTGTTTCTTGTCTTCGATATGACTTCCACGAAACGAAGGGCTAAACGGCCTAAACCTCTTTCCCATTCCCGTCCACCTACGGTTAAAGCTAAACAAGCTGCCTTGTCATCCAAAGCAACTCGGAACTTGATTCGCTCTCATCATCAACTTATGAAGGCTCGTGCTCAAGCAGTCAAAGTTGGAGATGAGGAACTGGTTAAGAAAATTGACGCCCAAATTGAAGCCAAAGGCGGACTGGAAAGTTACCAGCTTGCTAGCAAACTAGGCCAATCATCCGAACGCGGAGGCGACTCAAGTAAAGTCCTAATTGAATGGTTAAATCCACAGCTCTCCCAGCTGAAAGAAACATCCTTCAAACTTCGAGTGCTTGAAGTTGGGGCACTGAGTGCCAAGAATGCTTGTTCCAGGAATCAGCAGCTGGACGTTACGAGAATCGACCTGAATTCTCAGGAATCGGGGATTCTGAAGCAGGATTTTATGCAGAGGCCGCTTCCGCGTGATGAGACGGACAGGTTTCATATCCTTAGTCTTTCACTGGTGCTAAATTATGTTCCTGATGCGGTTGGGAGAGGGGAGATGTTGAAGCGTTGTGTCACTTTCTTGACGAAGATGCTTCCGGCTGGTTTTCCGGGCTCGTTTACTCCGTGTCTGTTTCTGGTTTTGCCTGCTCCTTGTATTTACAATTCGCGATATCTTACGGAAGCAAGGTTGCAGGATATACTATCTAGCATGGGATTTACGTTGGCGAGGAACAAGCAGACCGCGAAGTTAATATTCCAGCTTTGGGAACTTAGCAATGACTACAGGCCCAAGCCGTTTAAGAAGCAGATGCTGAATCCGGGAAAGACGAGAAATAATTTTGCTATTGTCGTCCATGACGACCAAACGACGAAGTCAAAGGTCTGATAGGTGTGCTCTTAACAAATCTATCATGCAGAAATCATGTTTTGGGGTAGGAATGCCCAGACTGTCCCGATAATAGCCATTGCAGTGGATGTGATCAGGAGAAGCCAGTCGAGTATACGCTCACTCAGACTGATTTCCTTGCCGAATATCTTCAAATAGAAGGCAAGTGGCAGTATGATGCAAATTGTGAAGCAGAGGGCGGACCCCATCAGTGCCATGATCCTATCGAAAGACGGGAAAACAACTGCCATCAGTACAATCAATACTACCACGAGGATGCGGATTAGGATCCTTGATGATTGGCGGATGCTATCTCTCACTCCTTTCGGCGGCTCTGTGATTGCATTAGGAGGCAATGCGAGTCCACAGAGAACTTCAACGGTGGCCACCAGAGGCCGGGCACTGAATCGTGTTAGTGATTTAGCAGCGCAGAATGACAGGGAGCATTCACCTCAGAGGAACTTTGGTGATCGGAATGATAGCGATGAATATAATAATACAAATGGACAGAAACTGCGGATATTCGCTTGTCACTAATACGTTGCTGGTGATTTCATCTCGAACACCATCTCCGAACATAATCCAGCCGATAATTGCCATCGAGCAATCGAGCAAGAACTGGCATTCCAAAGTTAGATATAATGAAATATTCCCACTTTTCACATCTTACCGTAAAGATGTATGTTGACCAGAGACTCTTTCCGTATTTCTGAGGATGTCTCATATCCCGGTATATATTAGGGAATACTCCATGGCCTCCCCAGGGTGCTGGACGAAGGTTAACTAACAATCTGCCTAGGCCCAGAAGATACTTACACATGATTAGGCCAAGACTGAGAGGAACAGTGGCCCATGTATCAGGGAAGAAAGAAGTCCTAGCAGGTTGTCGAAGCGAACCTGGAGCATTAGGCTTTAACAGTCCATCAACGAATATGATAACCACAACTTTAAAGCATTAGCATACTTCAATGTCAATGCCGATGGTATGGTAAATAGGCTTACTCGACGTGCAAGAAAGTATGCCCAGTATGCTTGTCACGCTTAACAACCGCAATGGCACAAAATTAAGTGGAAGAAGCGCAACCCCACATACAATCTTCCACTGAATGGTGCTGATCTCCGGGATCAAGGCATGAAGGCTATCCCCAAAAAGTACAACAAGAGCAACACACGCGCCTATAAGCTCCAGGCAAAACAACACACTAACCACTAAGCGTGCATGGTACCCGAAACTGACGTATGCCAAATCAGCGTAAGTGATAAGTCCTGGGTCAACGTCCAAGCATCTAGCAAGAACCTTAGCGGTGTAGGCCGTTGCGACTGCAGCGAAGATGAGGAATAGTAGCCCTAGAAACCACCCGGCTTGTTTCATGGCCAGTGGTAGACTCAGCAGGCCGACTCCGATTAGAACATTAACAGAGTTGAAGATTGTTTGCGGTACAGTTGACTGTCCGACAACAATGCTTCCCCGAATGCCTTCATCATTCTCGACGTGCTTAACAAGTAATTGTTGATTACTACAGTCCCCAGGTACATCTTGTTGGGTTTGTGGCTCGTTGTGAAGCTGAATTGCATTTCTCCGCGTAGACTCAGTCACTCTCGACGACATTGTACCGTATGAAGTTCCATAGTTCCTGTCCCATGATGTCCCAAGAACACCAGCACTGGGAAAGCCTCTTCGAGACGTATCATCAGTCTCCGCCCCCGGATCCAGCAACGGCCGAGCGAAATCAGGTTCTGAGCCGAATGGTTGGGAGATACGCGATTCTTCACCATCCTCACTCGATCGCACTGGCCATTCATCATCCGATTCGAATGTAACCAATGAAGCTCGCCGAGGAATGACCTCAGGAAAACAAGCTGCTCTCTGCCACGACCGCGCGAAATTGTCGATGCTGTTTACCCCGCCTACATTTCTGATGCGAGTAGAAAACGAAGCAGATCTAGATATTTATTAATTAACATTGCTTACAAAACATATACCCCAGGCGAACTCTTGCCTTGTTCTTTGAAGGTCATGACCGGCGGCCGGTGGGGAGGAACCAGCACCTGCGGAGTTCCACCTGCTATAGAGATTCGACACGGATTGTAAATTTGGACTTGGGATTCTTATTTCTTGTGATTGGGGACCATCATCAGAAGAAGTTTCAAGAATCTCTTCTATTGCAGTAGAATCTCTCTGCATGTTTGTATTTGGTTTGATCAGACAGGGATCAACTAGGAAGGAATAGAGATGGGTGGACTATGACGTGAGAGCCAAACATGGACAGGATTTAGAAACACCGAAACAAAGTTAAAACTTTTCAGGTAGTCTATGCGAAATATATAAAGAATTTATTATACTTCTAAAACATCTAGAAATTTGGAGGAAACCGAGGGTATTAAAGTAGACAAGAGCTGGCTAGAATCATGTAACTAATATATTGCCCTTCGCTAGCCGTGATAAGTTCCGGCATATTCGCCACTCGATGGCTTTTATGGCTTACCCTAGATCCAGTGCGATTTGCATATTGATATAAAAATTCGACTAGTTTGCCATCGCCCAGTTCTATTTATCGTTTAGGCTTTGCGATGGTGGCGATGTTTTAGTATGACAGCCACTAATCTAATGCCTAGGTACCAGGTACTCTAATTCTAATTCCTATGGAGGAATGCCTTCACTACCCGAGCGTGTTACTGGAATAATAACACACAGAAAGAATAGCTCAAGTGTTATAGAGGTAGAATAGGTAATGTAGAATAAAGGCCTTTCATGAATGGAGGCATTGGGAATAGTTATGTTAGTTAACTTAATGCATGCACTGCTTAGTCAGCCATTTACCCGACTGATTGTTCCCCCCACGATCGATCAAATTTACTTCCCTTCTTTCTTCCACCCCGCTGCTTGTGAGGACTCCTTTTTGCAAGGCTTCTAGGTTGGTATTTGCCCCTCACCACCCTTCTCTACTGTCTCTGTCCTGCTCACCTCTTTTTTCTCTGTTTAGTCGATTTTTTGCTTTGTCCTCTAACTCGGTGGTAGTGAGCGAGTCCTTTCTCGTACCTGAGACCGTAACGTCGTCGCCTCGCCCAACATGAGTGCGCCTCAGGCGAACGAAGCCGAGAAGAACATCGAGATCTGGAAGGTCAAGAAGCTGATCAAGCGTCTTGAAGCCGCCAGAGGAAATGGAACGTCCATGATTTCTCTTATTATCCGTTCGTCCCCCCTCCCCGTTCCCGCGCTCGTGGACTAGGACTGACTCTCAGTATTTAGCGCCGAAGGATCAGGTTTCGAGGGCGGCAAAGATGTTGGCTGAAGAATTTGTATGTTCTACTGTGGCTATACTCTTCGCGCGACGTTCGCTAATATGGCTTTTTTACAGGGTACTGCTTCCAACATCAAATCTCGAGTCAATCGTCTTTCCGTGCTTTCTGCCATTACCTCCACCCAGCAACGTCTCAAGCTTTACAATAAGGTTCCCCCGAATGGCTTGGTCGTCTACTGTGGTGAAATTATTACGTCGGAAGGCAAAGAGCGAAAAATTAACATTGACTTCGAACCATTCAAGCCCATCAACACGTCGCTTTACCTTTGTGACAACAAGTTCCACACCGAAGCCCTGAGTGAGCTCCTTGAGTCGGATCAGAAGTTTGGCTTCATTGTCATGGATGGTAACGGGACACTGTTTGGTACCCTCAGCGGAAACACCAGAGAAGTTCTCCAGAAGTTCAGCGTCGATCTTCCCAAGAAGCACGGTCGTGGTGGTCAGTCCGCGCTGCGTTTCGCCCGTCTCCGTGAGGAAAAACGTCACAACTACGTCCGCAAGGTCGCCGAGTTGGCTGTCCAGAACTTTATTACTGGCGAGAAGGTCAACTGTGCAGGTTTGATCTTGGCCGGTTCCGCCGATTTCAAGAATGACCTAAACCAGTCTGACCTGTTCGATCAGCGATTGCAGGCAAAGGTGATTAAGGTCGTTGACGTTTCTTACGGTGGAGAGAACGGCTTCAACCAGGCTATCGAACTGGCTTCCGAGACCCTTAGCAATGTCAAGTTCATCCAAGAGAAGAAGCTTATCGGCAAATACTTTGAGGAAATCAGCCAGGACACTGGACGGGTTTGCTATGGTATTGACGATACTCTCAAGGCCTTGGAACTTGGTGCATGTGAGGTCCTCATCGTGTATGAAAACTTGGAGATCACTCGGTGGCTCATGAAGACTCCAAGCGGCTCCGAAGTTGCTGTCCATACCATGAAGGGCCAGGAGGAGAACAGGGAGCTCTTCATTGACAAAGAATCGGGAACCGAAATGGAACTTGTTGACCAGTCTTCGTTCCTGGAATGGCTCGCCGAGCACTACAAGGACTATGGTGCCAACCTGGAATTTGTTTCCGACAGATCCAGTGAAGGAAACCAGTTCGTCAAAGGCTTTGGTGGAATTGGTGCCATTCTTCGGTACAAGGTCAACTTCGAACAGCTTGCTGATTATTCTGACGAGGACGAATTCTATGATGGTACGGATTCATTGCTACAAAACACATAACAAGTACTAATGCTATCGATACAGATTGACGGTTCAGCGACCTCGCAGTGAGCGAGGATGAACGGCCAGAAGTTCCCTCCGGGGAGCTTTTGACGGCTCGCCCCGTGAATTGTGAAGGCGGCTACCATGGCGAACACGCGGCCCCCTTGATGAATACCAAGATGGGGCCTGGACAAAGCTCTGCAACGCTGCTCAGAGGTATGCTTGCCTAGTTTTGAGATGCCAGGTTCATGACTAACTTCATAACAGGGCCATCCAAGCTCCGTAACACGGTCACTAACGTGACCCAGTGAATTTAGTTTGACAAAAGGATGGTGGATCGCTACGTAGAACCTACGGCCATTCAGACTATTACCAAGCTTTCAGCAAGTGAGCTTGGCGAGTTTAAATTTTTTTCTTCTGGTGGTTTCTGCCCTGGAAAATTGTCACTCATTTTTCTTGCTACCTTCTTTATATACTGAATGACAGGGAATTTCCAATGTCTTACTGGACTGCCCGTGTTTATTGGATATCGCAAACCGCTTTGTCCATGGAAATAATCGTAAACCCAGAACTGTACAGTATGATAGCTTAAATACCCAACACTGTCCCCAACCCTCTAGTTCGAACCATTCTCGGCCTGAGCTCGCAGAAGCTGGTCTTTCCAAGTTCCCCAGTCTCTACAGCTATCCGTAACCGCCCGCAGACTCTGTAGAATCCTATCAACAGCCTCTTTATTCTCATCCGTGAGAACTCTTTGCCCCTCCACAAAAAACACATACCGCCAAGCCTGACGATGACTTGGTCTAGTACTTATACTCGTCAGATTCATCCCGTGGTCCTTAAAGACCAACAACGCATCCGCTAACGCACCAGGTGCATTCTGCCTAAGTAAGAAGGAAATCAACGTCTTCCTCGGAACCGCCAGCTCAGACCGTTCCTGGATAACCGGGCCTTTAACCTGGTCAAACGTAATCTGGGCCGTCCGCTCAGATTTCACATTCCTCAGCACCAAAAACCGCGTAGTATTATCCGCTTTATCCTCAATATTCTCCGCCAAAATAGCCAGGCCATGATACTCTGCTGCAAACTTGCTCGCGATTGCGGCGCTGAGTTCTGTGGGTGTTTTCAAGACGATCTCGGCTGCTTTCGAGGTTGAGGAAACATCCTGTCGCTCCACTCCCTTGAAATGTTTTGAAAGGAATATTTCGCATTGGCCCCATGCTTGCGGGTGTGTGTAGAGCTTGGTTATGGAGGAGTAGTCTGGTGGGTTTGATGGGAAGGCATCTTTCCGGGCTAGGAGGCAGTGATGGACGGTTAGATAATGTTCGCCGCAGACTTTCACGTCCTTGTAGAGGTCTTTTCGATCAGCTAGGAGGTCGAGGGTTTGTACAACTGAGCCGTTGGTTGAGTTTTCGAATGGAATGATTGCGAAGTCGGCTTCGGTGTTTTGGACGGACGCAAAGGCGTCGGCGAAACTGAGTTTCGGGTATAGGCTTGCTGAAGGGCCGAAGGACTCTACCGCAGCCTGGGATGTAGTTAGTACAGATCAGAATTGGTTTAGAGGAGAGATAGAGCTAACCTGATGGGAGAAAGAGGCTGCGGGGCCCAGGAATGCGACCCTTAGAGGCTCCATGGATCACAGGAAACTAACGCAAATCAAACCCGTGCTTTCTTGACAATGTGTATAGGTCGAAGAATTCCCTAATTCAGTTCACATTCTGAAAAGAAACGGAAATTCTCGTGCCAGAGGTATAATCCGATCTGCAAAACCATCGACTCCAAATTGCGCCAGCAAACAAAGCAAACGCCCAATAGTTTCGGAAGACTTGGGCGATGTGGGGAAAACACCGAGTCAGTCCTCGAAATATAGTGAGCCATTGGTACTCCATCCCACCCAAATATCACATTTACGATGTACAGGAAGTCTCTTCAGCGGCCCTGGCGCCATCATGGTGCCTCATTATCCACATCCTCACCAGGCCGGCCGTGGGTGGTGCGGCAGGAATTGATGTCACGGACATTGCCCATAGCATACGACTATCTACAACCTCAACCTTCACATCTTTTAAATCTGACATTGGCAGACCTTCATCCTAAATTAAAATTGAACTTCCGCGATACCTCCCTACCATCGACCGAACACATTCGCCGCTTACCAGTGGGCCACCACCTGGTTTACTTTCCTCCGCAGGTCCCGCTATCGGAGTTGCTCCCGGATGGGACAGATGTCTTGCATAGTCCTGGAAAGCCATATACCAGACGTCTCTGGGCAGGCGGGAGAGTGAGATTCAAGAAATCGGGTGGCCCATACCTTCAGGGTAAACGGGCTGCGTGTGTTGAGACCATCCGCGACGTGATTGGGAAGGGCGACTGGCCGAAAACCCAGATTACGGTTAAGATTGAGAGAAGGATAGGGTTAGTACACAACGGCCAGACGGATGAGAGCACCAGGAGCCGATTGTTCAAAGAGGACGAAGAGGATTTCGGCAATTCAGTTATCATCGAGAATAGAGATATAGTCTTCCTGCCGACGAAGTCCCAAGAGCAGCTCAAGGAGGACAAGGAGAATTTTGGGTTGGGAGAGAGATATATAAAACGTGTGCACCCTTTTCCATTTACTATGTCTATCTATTCACCTGAGCCATACAATACTGACCTTTTGAGTTTCTGGCTGCAGCACCTCAAGATCCCGAATTCTCTCTTCCGATTACACCTACCAAGGCCTTGCTCTTTCGCTTCTCGGCTCTTACATTTAATGCGCATTCAATCCATCTTGACCAGAACTATACGCAGAATATAGAAGGTTACCGGAATCTTCTTGTGCACGGCCCATTGACTCTGGCATTGATGCTGACGGCTCTTCAAAATCACTTTGTTAAACGAATGCTCGTCGTCCAGGAGATTCAATATAAGAACTTGATTCCGCTTTTTGTTGATGAGAAAATGAGGATATGCGGTAAGCCTCAGTTGAGCACTGAAGGAAATTGGGATGTCTGGATTGAGAATAAGGATGGTGGTCTTGCTGTCCGAGGGACTGTGCAAACAGGGAGCATGATTTGATTATATAGCATGTTTATATTGACTTGAGCTTGATTGTAAATAGCGATCATGGTGATACCACTTCTGTCAAATACTGTTGGCTGCCTGGCAGGGCAATTGGTTAGATTCAGGGCTTATTCAGGATATAGTGTCAAGATAATGGAGTTAGGTAGCAGTACAGAGTACAGAGTAGGCAGCAAGGCCATATTTACTTGAGGCTCGTTCGGGTATCGGAAAAACACTACCCGGGATTTAGTGCAATCCCACTATTATAAATCCGAAGATTTCTTCTTTCCACGTTTATTTCTTCTCTTCATCTTGCGACTTTCTTACACAGTGGTAGATTGATGATTTCTTCCTTAACTGTGTAGTGTCTGGCATGCAACTGAATATATGCACACAACAATTTAGATACTGATTTTTTCACTCACCTAGCTACTATGGACGTGTTCTGGTCGACTCCGCCAGTAACAAGGTACGTACCTGCTGCCTATCCCTATAGCTTGCGAGTAGTTTTGTTGACTGTCTAATTCAGGACTCTAGTTGCTCTAACTTGTGCCCAATCTGTCCTAGTGTTCGCTGGCGTGCTTAACCCGTACCTTATTCTCTTCAGCCCAAACCTACTATTCAAATTCCCACCACAGATATGGCGACTCTGCACGTCATTTATGATGACAGGGCCCAAATGGTCGTTCTTCTTTGATCTCTATCACAGTACGAAATGTGTCGAGCTTAGGCTCAATTTTATGCTAACCCCAAGGTAGTGCATAATTTCGGCAGCGGCCTGGAGAAGGATTCGCCCAGGTTTAGCGGGCCGGGTGACTTCTTCACGTATGTCGTCTTCGTTGGTACTGTTATCCTGGTAAGTAATGGGTCGTCCAACCCGAAGAGGATATTCCAAATAGCTTTCTGCCACACCTTTTTATCCAAATTCAAGCCAGTCTGTCCTGTAGACTGGCGCAACCACCTCGCATTTCTGCCCGCCCAGTCCAATCTAGCTGCAGCGGTTCCTGGTGAGCGAGGGAGATCACCCCTGCATCACGTACAGTCCTTAATCCGCAATCCTAGGGCTGTATGCGGTGTGGGTATGGTGGGATACCTTGATAGCCTGCGGGATCTTTATATCTCGTGCGGTGGTAATGGTGCCCTACATTATAAATACTGTTTCCATACTTAATGTCATGAATTGATTCTTTACGTCGTCCCACTGAAAGCCCACTTCAAGTAGCCTAACTGAACTATCGATGCTAACAAGCTGAAAGCTCACCGCAGGCTACTATATGGAATACTGGATCCTAACCAGTGGTGAGCTTACTCCAGCACCGCAATAGTCCATTAGTACTGATTTGCTGTAGCCCTAATTATGGCCTTCGTCTACACATACGCCCAAGACAATCGTGGTAAAAAGACGAAGTTCTGGTTTTTCCCGATCCAGGTTGAATACCTCCCTTGGATGTTTTTAGCTTTCGACTTGATCATGAGTGGGCCGTCTGCAGCGACACTGTCATTTACTGGAATTATCGCTGCCCACTTGTACGAGTTCCTTACTCGAATCTATCCTGAATTCGGCGGGGGAAGAAATTATATCGTCACTCCCGGTTTTGTGAGGAGGTTTTTTGCTCGCAGCACTCTCAGAGGAGTATATCGATCTTATGGGACTGCGTACAGGCCCGCTCAGGAGAGTTCTGGTAGTAGTTGGTCATCCTCCGTGCAAGGAGCATGGAGTGCGAGAGGTCGAGGAAGAAGGCTGGGCGGTGATTAAATTGGTTCTTGTATATCATTCTTTTTAGAGCTTCCCGCGGCTTTAAAACATTGAGATGTATTGCTGTTATATTACGGTATTGTAATGTAATATAAATCTTCACGTCTATTCTGTAGCCAATAACACCCCAGGCAAATATGGGGTCACCGGACAGACGCTAACCCGATTTGGATTGTTTCGCCGCACTTCAAAATTTCCCAGACTTCTTTTTTTCTCAGCGTATCAAGTCCTCATCTTCAACAGCAACACCGGCAACCATTAACTCTTCTTGCCAGACTGTTTACCATGGCGGTCTCCGTAGCCAAGGAAGAGGTGGACTACACCATCAAGCCAGAGGCAGCCGCGCCCAGTATTTCCACTGCCGACTGGCCGCTTCTGCTCAAAAACTATGACAAACGTACGTTTGACATTACGCCCATTTCTCTCATTTGCGTTCCAAATGGATGTTTTCAGTGGAGTGGTGACTGATCTTTCTTTTAGTTATGGTCAGGACTGGGCATTTTACCCCCATTCCAGCTGGTTGCTCTCCTCTGAAGCGTGACTTGAAGTCCTACATTAACTCCGGTGTGATCAACCTCGACAAACCTTCTAATCCCTCCAGTCATGAGGTTGTGGCGTGGATGAAGCGGATCTTGAGGTAAATTTTATCCAAATTAGCTGTCAGTACGAGTAGTTACTAAAACGGTGTCTACGAAAAGGTCCGAGAAAACCGGTCACAGTGGTACCCTCGATCCCAAGGTTACTGGATGCTTGATTGTGTGTATCGACCGTGCGACTCGCCTCGTGAAGTCCCAACAGGGTGCGGGTAAGGAGTACGTTTGCGTGGTCCGTCTCCACGACAAGATCCCCGGCGGCGAGGCTCAATTCAGACGTGCTCTTGAGACCTTGACTGGTGCTCTTTTCCAGCGCCCTCCGTTGATCTCCGCTGTTAAGCGCCAGCTTCGTATCCGTACCATCCACGAGAGCAAGCTTTTCGAGTTTGACAATGAGAGACACCTCGGTGTTTTCTGGGTTAGCTGCGAAGCTGGAACGTACATTCGAACTCTTTGCGTGCACTTGGGTCTGTTGCTTGGTGTTGGTGGCCACATGCAGGAACTCAGACGTGTGCGTAGTGGTGCTATGGATGAGAACAGCGGGCTGGTGACTCTTCACGATGTTATGGATGCTCAGTGGATGTATGATAACCAGCGCGATGAGTCGTATCTGCGCAAGGTTATTCATCCGCTTGAGTCTCTGCTTACAACTTATAAGCGTATTGTGGTCAAGGACAGTGCTGTCAATGCTGTGTGCTATGGCGCTAAGCTCATGATTCCTGGTCTTCTCCGTTTTGGTAAGCGCATTCGTTCAGATGTTATTCGGATTGAATCTAACTTGCTGCAGAGGCCGGCATCGATATCAATGAGGAGGTTGTGCTCATGACCACCAAGGGCGAAGCCATTGCTATCGGTATCGCTCAGATGTCCACCGTGGAGCTTACCACCTGCGACCACGGTGTTGTTGCTAAGGTCAAGCGCTGTATCATGGAGCGTGATCTCTATCCCCGTCGCTGGGGTCTTGGCCCTGTGGCTTTGGAGAAGAAGAAGCTCAAGTCGGCTGGCAAACTAGATGTATGTGTACCTAACGGAAACAAATTGGCTGGGCTATACTAACATTTTCATAGAAATACGGCCGCACCAACGAGGCTACTCCTGCCAAGTGGAAGAACGATTATAAGGACTATAGCACGGAGGAAGCTTCTGCTCAACCTGCCGAGGCACCCAAGGAGGAAGCACCCGCCGCCGAGCCAGCACCAGAGCCCGAAGCCCCGTCACCTAACAAGATGGAGGTCGACGATGCCAAGGATGACGAGAAGAAGAAGAAGCGCAAGCATGATGGAGAAACACCAGAGGAGCGTGCCGAGCGCAAGAAGAAGAAGAAGGAAAAGAAGGAAAAGAAGGAGCGAAGAAAGTCCAAGCAGGACAAGGAGGACAGTGATGACAGTGATTAAAACGATCAGGAAGCCCATCTTGTTTGTCTCTGACTTTGAAGCGTGGTTAACCTGTCTTCCGTCGGATATCTGTCTGGGTGTATTTCCTGTAACATATTTGATTTTTTTGGGAGTATCGGATTGAAAAGGGAATGAGTTTAGTTCTGTTTGTCTGATTTAATATGTTCTAGTGAAATCTCTAAGGAAGTAATTGAATTGAGTTGATTCGAATGAGGCATCAGTAAGCAATATCATGTGGTTTAGCAGGTGATCTCCGGAGTCTCCGCATCCGTCACTCATAAATCGTCGTCTTCTCCTCATTCCACTACAACACCGACGAGCTTTATAATGCTTACCACTGTTTGATTTCTGAAAATTTTTCTATAGAGCCCATACTCCAACCATGTCAGCAGAACTTACTTCCACTAAATTAAATGCGGAGAACCATCTCCTGCTGGTAAGTCGCCCCCTCATTCACTGGACACCACCTACCAGTGAATACAAATAGCCTAACCAAAACGAAGGACCAACCGCTCCTCCGACTTCCCCAAGAGCTCGCCCGCCGAAACTTTAAGTCCGTGCAACGGATCGTCGAGCGCGAGAAAGATTATGTGCTGCCCGCTCTGAAAGACACCGCCAACGCCTCCCTCTCCAACTCCAGCACTCCCGACCAAACCCTGGCCGCCCTCGACACAATGATTTCTCGGATGCAAGGTCTGAAGCGGAAAATGGAAACACTTCAGGAGGAGGAGAAGAAGATCCATACCCAGGCTAGGAAGCGCATCCAGCATCTTGACGCTCTGCATAATATTCCCAGTTTGGTGGACGTTAAGTATGATCAGTGGTCCAGGGTGAGGCTGGATCGGTTACTGGTTGACCATATGTTGAGGTCGGGGTATTTGGAGAGCGCAAAACAGTTGGCTAAGGAGAAGGAGATTGAGGATTTGGTCGATTTGTCGGTTTTCGTGCAGTGCCAGCGTATTGCGGATAGCTTGAGACGGGGTGAGACGAAGGAGGCGCTGCAGTGGTGTGGGGAGAATAAAGCGGCCTTGAAGAAGAGTCAGGTTCGTTGATTGACTAGAGTTGTTGGTTGTGCGAATGGCTAATATTGTGCAGTTTAATCTGGAATTTGAACTGCGGTTGCAGCAGTATATTGAAATGGTTCGAGCGGGTGATAAGGGGAAATATATCGAAGCGATGCTACATGCGAAGAAATATTTGACCCCTTATATGGACTCGCAGTCGACGGAGATCCATCGAGCTGCTGGGCTTCTTGCATTTCCCAAGGACACAAAGGCCGAGCCTTACAAGGTAGGATCTAGTACTCTCCTAGACTTTGGCACGAACTAATGAATATAGTCGATGTATTTACCAGGTCGCTGGGCGTACCTTGCTGATCTATTCATGCGTACTCACCATGAACTTCTATCTGTCCCTTTACGGCCTCTATTACATATCGCATTGTCTGCTGGGATATCAGCATTAAAGACTCCCTCATGCCATTCAGCATATACTTCCTCGAGCTCTAACTCTCTTTCTACCACTACGTCCGTCTGTCCTATCTGTTCGACAGAACTAAATGAACTAGCGCGGAGCATGCCATATGCAAACCACACGAAGAGCTACGTTGGAACTGACCCTATCGTTTTACCAAACGGCCGAGTATACGGCCAGGAACGACTACTGGAGATGAGCAAGAAGGTAGGCTGCATGGAAGCAGGCAAGGTCAAAGATCCAACAACGGGGGATGTATTCGACGAAAAGGACATGAAGAAGGTATATATCATGTGACCGCCATCTTGATTAAGCATAGCCCGGCGTTTTGGTCAAGGTTCTATTCGAATTTAGTCACTATCACTGTCAGAATCATTCCGACCTCTCTTCTTCTGCTTCCCATTTCCCTCCGCTCTCCTGGGAGCTTGCGCATTTTCAAAGACATACATCCTCGCCTCCCGATCTTCCCCCCTCCACCCTCCTCTGCCTCCATGCTTCCCTTCCACTTCCCCCAACGTCCGTGCATGCGAATATCCTTCATATGAACTCCACGGAAACCTGAAACTAGTCACAACCCTCAAGCCAGCATGCCGTGCTAGATCTTTAACATTCCACAACGTATATGGCTCGCCCTCGAACAGAGTCACCAAAATTTGACCCGGTTCAGTCCGCCTCCCGGATCCAGTGTTCCCATCGGAATCTGAATCAAAACCTGATTCAAAATCGTAATCCTCCTCGTCCTCACTCATGTCGTCCCCAACCTCAGGATTAGATAACAGAGGCACACAAGCCTTAAAAAACCCAACTAGTAACTCCTGATTCGACCGAACCTGTCGATTCACATCCGTGGATATCCCGCCTACATGTGGGAAATTGAAACAGATTATATCCCACGGTCCACCCTCTGAACTCGCAGGCTGGGTGCTCTGCGTCTGCTGGCGATGCTGTTTCCAACTCGTTCGTTTCCTTCTCGGGAACCCATTGCGGACTTCCTTCCCGCCTCCGCCTGTAGAGCCGAGTTTTCGGGCATCGATGGAGTAGAGAATCCGGGGGGTATTCGGGTTGGTTTTGTTTGTCTGGTCCTCTTCCTGTTCATGGGAGGATCCTGATTGGGATGTATTTTCTTCTGTGGTTTCGACTCTAGTTTCTTTGGGACGCTGTCTCGGATTCAAGATAGCGCGGATATTCCCTTCTACATGCGGGTACTTTTCATGTAGTGTTTCTTGGCTGTCGTAGCTTGTTGCTAGTACGCTCCGGCATTTATATTGGTGGACTAATGACCGGGCGAATGAGAAGTCTCCTGTAGATAGTTAGAATATCTGGCTATGATCCGAATATAAAAAACCAAATCAGGAATCCAATCCAATATTTATCCTACGTGACGATCCCGGAAATAAAAAAAAAAGCAAACTAACCTTCCCCAACCAACAACACCCTATCTCTCCTCCCAAACGGAATAACCGGCCTTCTTTGCTGTTTCTGCTGCTGCTTGCCTTGCGACTGCGACTGCGACTGCGACTGGCCCTTCTTCCCTCCCGGCGTATGATTATTATTAGCAGCCGAGTTGGTCAGTTTGCTCGAGGTGGATAGTTTGGCAAACGTATGCATTTTCTTGCTCTTTTTAGCCGGGGGTCCATCGTGGGCTTTGTGCTTTCTCGTTTTGGCCATTTTCGAGAGTATTCTATGTATACATAAAGCTGTGGTGGCTTTTATATCAGTGTTAGGTAGGTAGTAGGATTGTAGAAATTTGTATTACCTAAGCTTGTATAAAGATGCACTAGTGATGATTATTAAGCGTACAGGAAGAGTCAAGATACTGTAGGACCAACGGCTACTCCCAGTAAATCATTGAAGATAGATGACTGTCAAGGTAGTCTGGAATAAACTACTGGGTTGAATTCCGCTCCAGCCCACTGCATCTCTTCCCATTCTCTACTCTACGGATCATTATTGATTATATTGTTCATGAACGCGCTCTAACTCTCCTCGCTATAGAGTGTGTGAGCAAATACATCTACTCCGCCTCGACTCCTTTCCTTTTTTCCACACGATCAGGTTTTGTAGGAGCCTAGCCAAGGAGTCGCTCAACGGACACAAAAATATACTCGAAGACTGCAAGAGATAGCGGCTTGCACATGTCCGTCGAATAACTATCGATGGCTCTCCAGACACCAACGAAATGAACGAGTGGAACCCGCTAGTTAATCTAATCCGGAAGCTCCCTAAATTAGGGGATATGGAATATAGCTGTTTCCAGAGTATCTTTTAGATGCGCTCCATGGGAGCCAGCCTCAATGCAGACTACATATAGACACATTTCAGTTGTACAGTTTCAGTTGGCTGCCACAGACACCTATGAATATAAACTGGCAATATTACTGTGTCTACGTAATATAGATATTGAGTACGACGAGATGTGTGGGTACGATTTAGAGGAAATTCAAGCTATCATAGAGAGGCTATTATGCTAGAGCCTTTCCTAGCGCCCCTTTCTCGATCTATTTGGTCGTAGAAATATGAGGCGAGCCCTTGAGTTAAAGATTGGTACAGTCTATCTCTTGCGAATGTGAACTATGTAGTAATTCCTTGTTTACCTGGTTGTGAATAAGAAAGATAGCATCATAGACGATTCACAAACAGCCCTCGACTACACTATAGCTGCTCACTTACTCAAACCAATGGCTATAGTGTTTAACTCTTCCTTACCACAGATTGATGCATTTCTTGGCGCTTGGAAATTTAGGAAAGTATTATTTAGCTTATACCTAACTACTAAGGTTGTGGCGGTCCGATTTTACCTAAGTTGTATTTTAGCGGTACTCACCAACCATATCATGTAAATTTTATCGTTAAGTGGGTCCCCAAGTACTAAGTAGGTAACTTGCCCAAGGTGGCGGTTAGCATACTGAGGTTGGTGGGCCTCAGACCTACATATCTAGGTTTGAGGTGGCCCCTCGAGGGCCCCGCAGAGATCCAGGTTCGAATCCTGGCCTTGATCTTTTTTTAAATTTTTTTTTTCCCCTTTCCTGCCTGTCCTGTCCTGTGCAACGTCGGTCAAGTTCTCTCTGTCTTGACCGATGACCTGTTTATTAAATGAAGAATTTCTTGGATATAGGCGATTGCCTGTGCACTAGCTACTTCTATGATAACACTGGTGATAGCAACATGCACATCAAATATTGAATTTAATATAAACCAGAACCACGCTTTCTATAAGAGTCCATCCATATTAAATGAAACCAACTCAAATCAAACAATCAAGCCGATATGTACAAGCTTCAACATCAAAACAAGAAAGCCCATTCATTCACCATTCGTCCAGAACCAAAAGAGAAGAAGATAAAATGCACAATATTAATAGTAATAGACCCCGTACTTGCAATCAGTGAAGCGCCGGATGCGCAAAGAAAGAAATCAAATACAATGGCGCAATGGAAATAAACTGCCTTCTAGAGTTTAGATGCGAAAGTACCACCGACACCGGCTGAAATAGCGTACACAAATCCCGAGTTATCCAGCTGAGTGGATGAATGAAAACGTGTGTCATATATCACATATATCGAGGAGTAGGCTGCGACCTCATCGGGCGTAGTGAGGTTCGGATCCCGGGAGATAAATAGATAGATGGTTGAGGTGAGGTGATCTAGGTGTTGATCACAGCTGCCCAAGAAGGCATCCAACTTTAACTGCGGTTTCTAAATCCTCGTACACCCTTAAGATCGTAAGGAGTCTCTCATGCTTTGACTGCTGGCGCTAACTGGAGGATTATTTGATGTTGGGAGAACGCCCGTCTTTGGCTTGGAGTTTTGCTTGATCTTAGCAATGGTGTAAACAATTCCACTGGTGAAGCCCACGGCGATGGCAGAAACGCTCGGGAAGGTGATTGGTGCATCGAAGAAAACAAATCCAGAGATGGCAATCGGTAGCTTGTTCAAAGCACCCACCATGGAGTAAGTGGTGGATGTTGTCACGCGGACACACCATGCAGACGTGTACGAGATGAAGACCGTGGACAGACCAGAAAGGACCATAGCGAAGAAGATGCTGTTGCGATTCTCCGGAGGGAAGTTAAGAGTGATATTGGCAGAGGACCAGTCCTCGACACAGAAAGTGAGCACAATCAAAACAGGAATCGACAGGAGATTGTTATAAAACATAGCTATAGAGAAATTAGTAATATGTATGGCGCAAGAGGAAGTGGCACATACTGTCGAAGTCCTTAAAGTTAGTCAACTTGATCCTCTTCCGCATCCCCAAGGAAAAGGACGCAGTGCAGAGACAGTTGATCAACATCCAGACATATCCAGCATTCAAAGTCGAAACCTTCGCAGTAGCATCGGTACCACTCTCAAGAGCATGCTTGATATCGGCCCACGCAGCGATAATCGAACTGAAAACCATGAGACCAAAAGAGAAAAGCGTCAGACCGGTAACTGAGCCGCCGAACCAGAGCACCTCTCCATAAGCGATGAGGATAATCGTCAAGTTTTTGAAAATCGTGTATACGGGAATAGACAGGAATTGAAGAGCCTTGGAGCCTGTGTAAATCATTCCGACCAAAAGCAAGGTGATAGGAAACCCTGAAGCCCGCCAATCAGTCTTAGATCTTCACCAGATTCATACGGAAATACCAACATTTCTTAGCCTCGTCAGGACTGAAATCCCGGAAATTAATCAAGCCAGCTGCTTTGCAGGTTCGAATTGCAGTGATACAGACAATGGACTGTACGTAATCCCAAGTAAGCGCTGGCCTCGCGGGGGCCAAATCAAGTCGCAACATACCTGAACGCAGAGGAGGAAGAAGTTGAGGTTGAAATCCGAGCCCGACAGAACGTACTTGTTCATGACCGTCATCAAAATGGACGAACCGCAGTACGATAGAACAGCGAAAATGGGGTTGTTGGCAATCGAAGGGCCTGAGGGGCTTCTCGCTTGAGGAGCCGGCGGTGGCGGTTCGAAATTCTTATTTCCCTGATCCATCTTGTCCATCTCAATCGTATAATCGTCTGTCTTCTTGTCTTCGGCCATTTTCGCGGATTTAATGGCGAACTTGAGGAGAGGAGGACTGGACTAGTAGGGGGAAGAAGTGTCAGATTAGATTGAACGGAAAGGAATCTGAAAAGAGAAAATGATGTACATACGCCGAAACAAGTTAAGAACGGAAAACGGGGGACACGGGAGTTAGGGAGTCGAGATTGACGCCAGACTCGGTCAATCAATGGATCAGTCCAAGTTGTCCAGGTGAAGTTGAAAGGGCAAAAAAGTCGAAGAGACTAAAATAAATGAATGAACGCGAGATTTCCGAAATTAAGGAAAATTTTGCTGACTGAGCATGTTTTGCTCCTTTCTATTCGCCTCCCAGTCTTTCTTTGCTCTTTATTTCTTCAAGGACCTATTTAATTTTTGAATATTAGCGAATATAATGAATTGATCGCAAGATATACAATATGTACAGTCCTACATGAATGTCAATGTCTTTAGAGTTCTATAAGTACCTACAGTACCTTAATTCTCTCCACATCTCCCTATCAGCATATCAACTACCAGATTTCTTCCCAGACTAGCTACCTACACAACCCCTCCAACCTATCCTCCAATT
>MVGC01000183.1:0-44051 GCA_003589665.1 Aspergillus sclerotialis | reverse complement strand
TAATAGAATTAACCTACGGTTAGAAACACGCGCTAATAGCTATAAGCTAACGGTTATTAAAGAAGAAGTCCTTATTAAGCAACTACTAGACGCAGATAAACGAGGCTTTTTAATTTGGCTAGAGTTTCTACGTATAATAGTATATATTTTACTTTATAAACGTAGATAGGATTCAACTATATAACTTAATATTAACTAGGCCTCTAAGTTCGTTAAACACTATTATAAACTATATACGAGATATAACTAAAGAATTACTTATCAACGTGCAAAACAGGAAGACCTACAGGTTATTAAGGACTAGTTCGAAACTATACAAGCAACTATCTAGGAACATAGTATTTATAAAGATAATATTTAGAATTTTAACAAGACTAGCTTTACAATAGGAGTCTACTTAACGTCGAAGGTTATTACTGTAGTTGAGCGTAGTAAGAGGCCTAGAAGAGTTATATAGAGCAATCGCGAATAGATTATAATTATTAAAACTATAAGCTTAAAAGGAGTGCATATACTACTAGTAGTTATTCTTAAAGCAAAGTCTTAGCAAGCTGCCTAGTATTAAGAGCCCGCACTTGCTAAAGATTAGTAGATTATAATAAGTAAGAATAGCTAGACTATAGACGAAATAGGCCTTCGCTAGTTAAAAGAGGTGTTTAAACTATACTCTAGGCGCTATTTAACTAGTACAAAGCGGTTACTTATTCTTAATAGCTATAGTAGCTATTTAACTATAGAATTTAATAATTTCTACAAGCAGAATTCTATTATCTATCTTTATATACCTATATATACCTCTTACCTCTTATAACTACTTGATATTAGTGTTTTTAGCCCTCTTAAGCGCGTCTATAGGAAACTACTAGAGGGATAGATAATTGTAGGCAATAATTATATTAATAAGGAAGACTTTTTATCCTTATATCTAGCAGCACGGGTAAAGGTGTTTACTCTAAACAATATAAGTAATAGATTTGCAGGGGCTAGACTTAAGCTACTTAATTAAGACTAAGTTCTTATAAAAATTATATTTCGACTTCGGACACCAATACCGCTAGCTCTAGTTGAAGGCTTAATCTCTTCTGCTTTTTAGACCCCGTAAAATATTCGTTAGCTTGACTATAAGATCCGTAGCTTAGAGAAGAGTCTTAGTAAAAGAAGGCGAAAGCTCTCTAGCAGCCTAATAGCTTATATTAATTTCTTAAAAAGGCCGCGCAGATAGTAATAAATATAAACAATATTCTTTAAGAAGAAATTAGGAGTCTACGGGCTGAGAATAAGCGGAAGACTAGAAAGAAGGCAAGAAGGAATGCAACGCTCGGTAATAACGCCCTTTTAAATGTCCAAGAAGGCCGCGATCGTGTTCAGCGACTTAATAAGCAGATTGATAAGTAACGTTAGCTTAATATACCTACTACTATACCTCGACAGCGAGCTCCTCCACGCTGTAGTGGCTGCAATACTATTGGACATACTATAAGGAATTGTCCTAATAAATAGCTATATATTTGAGTTACTAGATAGTATAATTTAATTGTGGTTATGGTTAAAATGCTTTAGACTTATTGCGGATATAGGAAAAGTGGACAGCTCGGTAGTGTAGACAGCGCGGTGGTTGATTACGTTATCTGCTGGACCTCCAACAACAACAACAACCACCACCTTGGAATTGTCCTTTTATCTTCCCTACCACGTTTCATCAATCATGTCAATCACACATATTGTTCTCTTTCAGTTTAACCCCAGCCTTGATGCTGGTGTTGTGAAAGATGTATGATGGTTTTTGGCAAGAAATACAGTCAATCTACTACTAGTAATCTAACAATAGCCCTCCAGGTTTGTGCTAGAATGCTCGCCCTTAAAGAAAATTGTCTGCATCCTACAACTCAGAAACCATACATTAAATCCTCCTCTGGGGGAGCAGATAACTCGATTGAAGGGACTCAGGTAGGTAGCGAAGATATCCTCCATCTGCTCCAGAGTCTTGCTAATGTTCCTTCGGAAAGAATGGGATTACTCATGGCTTTGTTGTCGAGTTCGAGAATTCTGAGGACAGGGATTATTATGTTAAAAGCGATCCAGTCCACCAGGCTTTTGTGAAGAGCCTTGATGGGATCATTCAGAAAGTGCAGGTCATAGACTTTATGAACAACGTGTTCTAGAGATACTTGAGCGATTGTGAATGCGGTTATTTAATGACCAGAGTTAAGATGCCCAAACTGTCATATTTTACCAGCCAATCGATGGACATTAGAATTCCTGGGTCATTTGCTCTCTACTAAATAGGCCCAATTGCTGAAAGATTCAGAATATACATTCCATATTAGTTAGACTAAGTTGCTGCTGTAGATACCTTGAGGGAGCAATCCATCTTGGATAGCATTGGAGATGAAGAATAAGGAAGAAGTGACGGTAGCGTATGCTAGTACTAGGGTCAATCTTACTTCATGATAACATCATTTCATATATTAGTCTCACTTTTACCTATATACTGGAATGGAATCTTAGGTAGTTTTCCATCGGTATAAACCAAATGTCTTTCTTTTTCTTGTTCTTTTTTCCGATGAAGGTTCAAATTTAATCGTCACATTCTGAATTTCTATTCTAGTAGTAAAAATAGGTGTTCTTCCTAAATCCATCTTGTAGATCATGTACGCATATCAAGCGTTACCATAGAACATGCTGATCAATTTAACCGCTATAGTCAATAACCACAGCGAGACGCACAGGCCCACCACCAGGAATGTTACCACCAACTCCTCCAAGGGCCGTCTCGGCCGTGGTATAGGCATTGTCAACGACAGCAGCATCGCTCGTGATACTTGAGCAGACGCTGCCACCAATGGCCTGACAAATTTGCATTCCCTGGACTGGCAGACCGGCATTCTGAGGCTGAATGGCCGAGACATCGAAGCCAGACCATCCACCGTTTCCGGAGCTTGAAAAGTCGAACTCTCCCCAAGTGGCAGAGTATCCGCCAGTCATTCCAGTGGGCACAGTGGTACCAGGAGCAGCACTCCAGCCTCCTTGCGAATCGTCTTGGAAGGCGACATACTTCACGTCACCTGGGTTCATATTCAGATTGAGCGCTGAGTTGCCGAACCAACCATCCATTTGGCCGTCGGGGCCGTACTTGTTCCAGAAAACCACGGTCCAGGGTTCGGTATTTTGACCGGTGAATTGAGCAACGTTTTTGTAAAGAGGTGCGCTCTCGGCAGAGATTTCAATGATATTGCTTCCCCATGGGTTCCCAGTATTTCCTTGGTATGTGATGTCAGATCCACTGGAGCCAGTGCTCTCACCAAATCCCTGGTTGGAATATTCGCCGTTTGGAGGGGTTGCAGTCCAACCGCCGTTGGACGCAGAGGACGAGGGAGTAGGGGATGCCGAAACAGTAGAAGCAGGGGGTGCATATGCCTGACGTCGCTCGTGGCCGACAACGCGGGCCGAGGCGCCCGTGGTGACCGCTGCCAGCAGCATCAAAGACTTGGTGAAATGCATAGTGAATGAGTGAGTATATAAAAAGTCGTGTAACACGTCAACGAGGGTATCGAAGTTAAAAGGCTCTTGGCTTAAAGCGATTGATGTGACACCTAGGTCTCGAGCAGAAGTAGTTTTTGTTCCTTAATAAAGAACGTACAAAGTATAATGAATGGAAGGATAAAAGAATGAACAGACTTGAAAGAGTGGAAGTCAGTTGCAGAAGGAGAGAAAGATGGGGAGTAGAGAGAGAGGTGTCCAGGACCCTATATAGTAACCACCAAGACTTCCAAGACTTCCAAGAAAAAAAAAAGTCTCCATCTGGGCAGTTTCAAGAAGCCATCGACCAGTTCTCGAACGTGTCTATGGGGTTGAGACGACCGCATCCTCTGGATTGGGAAAAGACAAGCCCTGACGGTGGGACTTGAAATGCGTCAGCTAGTAGGTTTAAAGAAGAGAAGAAGTGTTGTATCTAATTGCTCTGAAGCAAGCCGAGCCATGGTTGAACAGATATTCCTTTGATCGTTTCAAAGTCAAATTGTTCTACAATTGGGCAATTAGTTTGATGAAGCACCCACTTGTTGACAGGGGGAATTTAGCAAGTCAGGCATCTTGGATAGTGCGGTTGTGAAATCTGGGAGGACCCATTGAACAGATAGTGCTGGAACTTGGCTGTTTGAAACATTAGCGCTGGATGTAGGTAGGTATAAGGAGTTGTTGTCTTTAGTCCTCTCTCTCTCTCTTTCTTTCTATAAAGTAATGCGTTTATGGGATTATATTCCACCATATTATTGATAACTTCGAGTTCGAAATCGTGAGTAGTAACGACGTGGACCGTTCAATCCGAGCAGACTAGCAACTCGCTCTGTAGAGTTCTCTTTGCAATGCAATAAAATGAACCATAGAGATTCAATTGTCAAAGTGAAAAAAGTGGACTGACTGACTTGAAAACTCGGCGGGTGGATTATGTCGACCTCCACTATAAAAAATGACAAGTGATTCATTGGCGTGCAGTCAATCCGTTCAGACCAGACCTGCTTGGATTGTTTGAAGAGAATGTTCGACGACCATTCGACCCATGGCTTCCTACGGGTACCTGAAAAAGTGATGCCAAAGGAATTCCAGATCCATGGGTTGCATTACTAAAAAGAGAAGGCGTAGGCGTTGAAGATTGGACAAGATTTCATTTATTGTGCAATGGAAGTCTGGGTCAGGGCAGATTCATTAGATTCATTGCAACGTGAGTGGCTGGAAGATGTCAGAAAGCAGAAAAAAAGGCAGTCAGTCCAGCCAATCCTATTACAGATTATTGCGGATAAAGTGCCTTGACCATCTCAACCACGTAACCGGTTGTCTAGAACCATGGAACCATGGGAAAAGAGGGAAATCTCAAACAGGATTAACGAAGAATACCTAGGTATTCTAAAAAGGACTTAAGGGTCGGGAAAACATTTGTCTGTAGATTTCCAAGTCATAGTGAAACCTCGGCGACTGCTGCTAGGGCTACACTCGAGTACAGTACTATATTGCAATGCGAAGTCCTAATCCTACAGTGTAGAGGCTCTACTAGACATTTGATTATGATTATAATCATTTATAATCATTTAGCAAGTTATGTCTCAATCAACTATGGCGATAGAATGAACTGTCTTTCCATTACACTGATGTGTTCGTGAATATGGAAAATGTTGAGTGTGTAGCATAAGGTGAGAAGCCTATCGGAATGTCGGGCTAATAAGTACCGATCTTTCTTAATAAGAATTCCAAGTCGGAGAACAGGGTTCCCAATTGCCGACAAAAGCTTAACTCCAGCCCTGTATAAAAACGTTTACTTCAGGGTAAAATCCGCTGAATCCATGCATGCATGGAAGGGTCGATGAGAGTTATGATATACCGGTGAAGACCTCGACCAATAGCCGGAGTCTACGTTCAATCCATGGGCTGGTAAGCACTTCGTCTGAATAAACGACCAGTACGCCGCTAAAATGGTTATCTGCCAGTGATGCTTTCCGTGGAGAGTGAGAAGCACTCGGTCAGCTCCCTGTGCACATGTAAGAGGTAGTCAAGCAGTCCCCTACAGTCTTACATACGAATACCAAGGAGTCGAAGGCGTCCCTTCAGAAAGGTAACTCAAGACATCCTACGAATCGGTAATTAATTGAAGAACTAGATCATACGAACAAAAAGAAAACATTTAAAACTGACACGTTGTTCTACTTCCGCGATCGGGAGTACTTTGTAATCCATTGGGCAAATAGGATCCTGCAAGGGTCATTGCAGTAAAGTCAAGAATATACAGCGCCTGGATATTAAGATTTCAAGTTATGTTGCGGATAATCTGACCCCGGAGTTTGTGCATGCCTGCAGGGTACCTAGGTATCTGCTGTCTGGTATTACGGTGCCAAATGAACATGAGCAATACTATGAAAGCGGGAGGTTGCAGGTGGAATGGCACTAGGTAAATGCGGCAAAAGTAAGAGAAAGTACCAATATTGAAATTCACCATTACCTAGAAAAACATTTCAGTCCATCATATACTCCATTATATACTATATCGCATATACTCATTACAATGAGAACCAAATCATCCACATCACCAATAGCAGTTCAAACCGTCTAAAAGGTCTTTTTCGTAGCCTCAGTTATACAACCTGTAGTTTCTTCATGCTGCGAGATAGAGCCCGAAAGTGGCAGCCATATAAATAGAGCAAGGAACCAAATGGATTAAACAGCCTCGGTGTTCCTGTTTCTAGAAGCCCGGCCTTTCTCAGACCACGGGAAATGGAAGACCGGAGCAACGAAGAAACTATTGCTATTGTCGGCAATACCGGCAAAAGCACAGTACCAAGCCAGGAAAGCAGCGAGGAGGGCAAATAAGCCGCCGGCTTTGAGGATCTTCTTGTTAGGTTCACCGTCAACTCGGCGGATATAAGCGATTCCAAGCAGGAGGAATGCTAGATCAACCGTGAAGAACAGTGAGAAAAATACGACAGTTGACTTGAGGGTACAGAACACCAAAAGGGTAGTGAAGATAAACCAGCCCTAAAGGAAGTTAGACTAAGTTATTTCCTGACCACAGAATACACTCACAAACAGGAATAGTCCGAAGGAATCGTAGAACATGCCAAGTGAACCTTGGTCATGTTTCTCAAGGGTGGTCATAATTTCGAATCCACCAGGTGTGAATGTAATACCAATTGCAAGCCAGAAGCCACCGTATGAAGACAAAGCAGTTGCGGCGAATGTATTCCCAGTGGCCATTTCCCTGCCAATAGAAACAATCAGATGCATACTACGACAATAAAACACGAATGTACTTACCACATTCCAGCAAGAAGTTGGACGAGTCCACCATAAGCATACGCAACGCCCACAACCATGTTCGGCTCGGTGATATCTCGGGCGCCCATGTTAATACATCCCAAGATAAAAGTGGTCAAGGCGAAAGCAGAGAGGCCCAAGGGAGCAGCGTTTGCAAACTTCCGTTTCTCCGGAGACCTATAGAGACCCGGTTGCATTTCACCGCCAAAAGCAGGAACCCGGGACTCGGCGGTGTTTACATAGGCGAGAGGACCATAGTGCTGGAGATAGGATGGCTGAGAGTCATGCGACTGAGTATTGGTAGCAGTAAGGCCACCATTTCTGAAATCCTTCTCATCGCTGGAGCTGTTGGAGGTTACCGGTGCAGACATGATGGCTCTCTGACGAATGCAACTGACGCGGGGTTGGTGGCCTCTCGTGAATGAACTGGTTGGTGAAGGCTTTCAAATTGCCCAGAAGGAAAGAATTGTTATAAGAGGAGAAGAATTAACAATAACAGGCCAACTCTGGACAAGACAATCTCCATGGGGAACAGACGCAAATAAATAATGCGACCAGGGCCCTGTGGCATTCAGGCTCTGCGGAAGATTCTGAGCATAATGGCGGGGTGATCGACAGATCCAGAGAAGACAAAAGCAATGAACACCAAGCAGGATTGATTGCGTATGTCGAGATAGTCGTCAGGGTGAACGGGGAGGAACGAGATGAATGGTACCAGTAGAACAAGATAGACACCATGGGGTAGTCCCGACCCAATCAGTGGATTGTCTGGGGTAAAGCAGACGTGGAGAAGTTGGGGTTTCTCCGCTAACCCAGGATCATACCTACTTCCGAGTAAGTAAGGCAGATAACACTTTCGGGGATCAACCAGGCGCTATTGGCACGGGGGAGATACCAAGATCTAGTTGGATTGGGCGGGACGAATGGAAGTCCTGAAGATTTTCCCAGGGTCGTCAATGATCATCCGGAGATCTTGCTTACTTGTTCACACTTCATCTTTGGTTGGAGTAGATTTGGGTGACTAGCTCAGCTCATTCAATCCAGAGTTCCAGATGTCCGAATGCGGCGATCCCGCTAAAGCGAAACAGAGGCATTTCCTGAATAGGTTATACCTGCATTCTCAACAGGTTGGATTTAAGTTTTGCCACGGTGGGCGATATCATCATTGACTAGTCTGCAACACTGAAAAAGGGACCCTGATCGAGGTACAATGCATTGGCGAAGCTAGGATATGATACTATCCCATTCCAAGGTAAAAAGAAACATCCCTGGATTCGATTATCTGGAATGGTGGGGGAGGGGAAATATTCGTCATAGAGCTAGAAAGTAGTGTGGCAACCTTATAAGTGTTCCATACTGTACAGATTTCATAGCGGAAGTCTTCACAACCTCCATAACGGTGCCATCCGGTGTCGCTATAGCATAAGATAGATCTGTTATAACAAGAGATTTCGGCATCCTGGGTGGCAGATGATAAAGTGTACCATTGCTATAGTAAGCGGATACTATAATGTAAACTGGCCATTCAAGACGAAGAACTGCAACAATAGAGATGTCGACTCGTCCAGTTATCGAGAAAAGGGGATTAATGGACCTTAGAACCTTTGCTATAATGTTTGTATACCGTAAGATCCTAAGATCCGAGGATCTATATCGGATTGACACCGATCGGCATTTGGGGAAAGGGAGTGTGTCCAATTTCGTATCTCAGTCGCCAATCATAGAATTGAAGAATTAATCCAGGTTGTCCGTTAAATAGTATGAGGCTGTTCGAAAGCAATTTATGCCATCCATTCCCAACAAATAATCCCAAGCTGCCTCAGTTTAACCCCGTCACGGTAACGTTAATATCCACCTTCGCATTCGAAGAATCAGGCGAAACCGACACCAAGCCGACTTTGGCCAACTCGGATATATCCAATTTCATTTCCACTCCCGCAATCCCTGCTGTACGATTCATGGCCCAAACGTTAACATTGACTGGCAACTGATTCATCATAGAAAGGAGGGTTTGCTTGATGTTCTTGTCACTGAAATCCAAGCTCAAAAGACTATTTATCGGGTTGCTGGGATGAGCGGTCGTAAGGGTAGCGAAAATGGTAATTGCCGTTGAGAAGATGGTGAAGTATCGCATGTTGGATCTATATATATGAAAAGGAACATCCCTGTCAGTTTTGTGTTTCTGCTGATGGTCCTGAGCACGGTTCAGGTACAATACAAATTTCAGGGGTAGATGGAGAAAGAACCTGCAGCATACGATAAACGAATGACTAGAGCAATAGGCTCCAACTAACGAGGGACATAAGAGAAAGACACGTAAACAACGAACAAGCAAAAGAACGAGGGTCAAGGCCAAGTCAAAGGCATAATCCAGCAGCACATGGGGAAGGGAAGTTAACTTTAACCCCCAGAAAATCTCCCGACGACCTCTCAAGGAAAGATGACTAATCACTTTTATATTCTCCCATCCTACTGTGCTTGTCTTGTCTCTCTGCTTTTCATCTACACTCTTCAATACCCTACACGATGATAGCAAACGATCTTATCAACAGTCTATATATAGATTCCTATCTAGCCTTGCCATTGCTCTCAGAACTCTTTACAACCGTCCCATCGGGTTTAAGCACCCCGGTTCGATCAATGATCGCTCGCTGCCGAAGGTAAGGATCCAATTTCCAGTAATTTTGCCGGAAATCTTCGATTATAGTGTTTCGTCTCCTCTTCAACTCTTCCACCGTTGCTTTATCTTCTTTCCCTTTGGAAAATGTGGTGGCAGAGATCCAAACAGCTGTCGCTGCGAGCATCCTGATGCCCATGACCAAACGCTCGAACATAAGAGAATCACGGGTCGATGTGTCCTCCATAATCTTATTCTCGTCCTCTTTGGGCTCAATATATTTGTATTCCCAGTCTTCATCTCCAGCAAGTTCTTTTGGAATCTGATTGCGTGAGATGAACTTGTCTAGGTCGTTGACCGACCGGGTAAAGTGCACCTTCGAGGCTACGACGGGGTCCATCCAGCCGTGGATGAGTTTCCAGATTCCTGATAATTACCACCGTTAGTATAATTGCTCTCACCAGTGAGGTACTTTGGCGTGGGCACCCACCGGAGAAAATCCATGGCGCGTTATGGATAAGCAGCAATCCAAGTGACTCGGGGTAGTTTGCTTCGAAACACTTGATAATGAACTTGACGGGTTGATATTCCTATACAGACCAGAGTCAATGGACTAGCTAACCTTAGCCTGATTGTGGAACGCGCGGAGCTCATACCATGTTGGACAAGGAAAATCCTGTCATATCGAAGACAATGGTCTGTTCAGATGTCAGCTTGGCTTGCTTTCTATCTCAACTGGATGGACGCACTCCTGTTTCAACTGGAGGAACCACAATAAGTCGAGTAGTCTCAATGACATGAACAATGTATCGTTCTAGTGTCTCCTCGCTCTGCGCTCCGGGTTTATGGATTTTCACCCTCACATAGTTAACTGGACGTCCCTGTCTATCAAATCCATGAAGAAAGCTCTTGCCCATCTTCAGCTGTTCAATAAAATCGCGGCCCTCCTTCTTCTCCTTTGCATTGATCTTTTCATTACGGGATTGCTCCAGAGCGTATAATTCTCCCTTGGGGAGAATATCGTCATCAACCCCCATCTCCTCTCTCCACAGAATATTCGAAGTCATCATTGTGAATGCCTTTCCAACATCCCATTTCCGCGCTCGCAAAAACCGGAGCAGCAAGCTGTCGGGATGTTCCTGTTTGATCATCTTCAGGATCGCGAAGCACATCTCTCCGGGTGTCATCGTCGATAGAACGTTTTCCATGGACTTGATTTCCGACTCTTGGACGCCCATCTTCCGGAGCTGTGCGAAGACAGCAGAGAAATGCTGTGGGGTGACCTTTTTGGCTGCCATTTCGGACATGATATTCTTCTGGGCGTCCTTGTCGTTCATAAGAGCTTCCATCTTATCAAGAGACTTTGTTTCTTTGCTATCCCCGTTGCTCACTTCCACGGGGGCTGTGCCGTTTGACGTTTTAGCATTGGTTTCCTCTTCCTTCAGTGCGGCAATAACGGCATCAGCCGTGGGCTCATTGATTTTGTCCAGAACCTCGAACAGCTTGCTAGGCGGACCATCTGGAATCGGAACATCATATACCGCCGATAAGATGGAAGCCATGGAATTGAAGAGAAGAACCCATAGTTCACGTAGTTTTACTTCCTGATCGGGGGTGAGGTTGTGGACGAACCCAGTCGCCGTATCAGGGGTGATGGCCATGATGTATGTAGACAGAGGAAAGGGGTATTGTGGTAAGCCAGTCAGTCTAATGTTAAAGGAATCTTCAGAGAATATTCTTCCCCGCAGACAAACAGACAGAGAGCATCCTTATTTAATTAGGGCGACGCTAGTATCCACATGAATGCGTGGAGAGGAACAAGAATTAGGGTACCTCGGTCGCCCCTCTTGAACAAAGGATTATCACGGGCCAGTATTTGCTGCCTCGGTGATTGAAGCCGGTAGATCAATCATGTCAATTCACTCAGGTTTTATTTTGAAGTGGGGAAGTTCGTGGGGATATCCTGTTATATGCGGAGTTCTCCATGAGGTTGAAGTGCACGGATACATGGATAGACAGACGGGATGGATGGAGGGATGGAATGTCCACGAGAATATACTAACTAGTATTCGGTATTATAACAAAAGCTATTATTTACTTCCCCATCCCTCCAACTTGGTCAATTTCAAATGCATTCCTTCCAAAGGTTGGCTGGTCAAGGTCCCTCCAAAAGTAATCTTCTGCATAGGCTCCCTTAATTCAAGTTGAAACAGCCCAAAAAGCCCTGCAACTGCACATCGGAACTCCGCCTTAGCAAAGTCCTTCCCAACACATGCCCTGGGTCCGTGGAGGAACGTAATCTGGGCGAAATTAGTTGATGCGCCGCCATGCTTATTTGGCGACTGGTTCCCCTCCATATCAGTGTCGATCCATCTTTCAGGGAGGAACTGATCCGCAGTCTCGCCCCAGAATTCAGGGCTGCGGTTTATTGCTTGCGGACATAGCCCGACAGTTGTTCCTTTAGGGATTTTCTGTCCTGCAATAGTGGTGTCGCGGATGGCTTCACGACCAGTCATGGGGACTGTGGGGTACAAACGCAAAACCTCTTGGCAGACACCATTGAGGTAGGGCATTCCTTCGAGATCTTGCCAGGATATGGAAGTGGTTGGGGATGGAATCGTCTGGCGGATCTCCTGGCGGAGTTTCTCTTGAATGTGTGGTTCTATGCAGAGATGGTAACAGCACCAGGTGAGAGCACCCGCGGTTGTTTCATGCTGCAATGATTGTTAGTATTTTTCTTTTTTCTTATTGGCTCTGATCATTCACTGAAACATGGATGGTAAAGTAAGGATGGACATACTCCAGCGGCGAGAATAGTAAGCATTTGATCCACCAACTCGCTATCACTAAATTCCCCGCCTTTCATCATAGTCCCCAGAATATCACCTTCCACTGGGTCTGGTTGGCCCTTTTCTATTTCGAGTTGCTTTCTTTTTTCCTGGAGAAGATCATGGAATACCTGCCGTAAATATCTCACTTTGCCGGGGAGCACAATATTTGCTTTACAGGGAATTCGTCTCACAATCCACTGAGGCAGCATTAATGAGGCCGCAAAAAGCAGAACTAAATCTGGAGATGGCTTCAAGATCGCAGAGTAATTTTGCGAAATTGGGTCATTCTCATTTTCCAACGATTGGAAGTCTCTGCCGATAGCAGCAGGCCCGATGATATCTAGTGTCAACCGACTAGGGATGTCATTCTTAGTTACTCCAGCTCTCTGGCATCGAAATAACGAATGAATCTCAATGGAAGATATTCATGGAATATACGTACCTGGCCCATCCTCCAATCTCAACAAATCCCACTGCGTGACTTGATTTTCTTCCAGGTGCAGGATGAAGCTTGATTTCCCTCTCGAGCTGGTCAAGGAAAACCTGTGTTTTCGCCCACATCAAAGGATACGTCGCGCGAATATTCTTAATTGTGAATGCAGGTGTCACGGCTTTGCGCTGGGCACGGTGAGCATCTCCTTCTGAAAGGATGAGCCCATATCCCAGACCGCGAGCTAAGAACTCGCGCCCACCTGGGGGCTTGACAAAGTCATAACTATATGTATTCAAGACATCCGCCAACGCTCGTTGGTTAGTAGCAAGCACAAAACTATAGTTCAAGGCTTCGCGGAAGTGGATTAAGCCTTCGTTCGGAATTGTTCGTAGCCAGTCAACGGCAATGCTACCTCGGGGATGGCGCAGAAAGACTTTTGTCCCAATCAAGGGTCCCTGACACACGAATCAGCCATGTTCATCGGTTTTCCTTTTAGAGGATTCACTACCCGAACAGTTGGCAAGTGCCTAAGAGGGTTGAATAAGAATGGCCAAATAAAGATATCCCATATTGCCAACAATACAAAGTTGATTGCGAGGGCATAAAGGAATAGAATGGCAGGTCGCTCTGTGGTTGCTCGCCAGGCTATCACTATGAGGGTTTCGGTGATGGTGAGAGTAACCAGAAGGGTGAGACGCTCTCTAGTTGTCGACATCTTGCAATGTTTTGGCAGGTATGTTATTGAAGCCAGACGCCTATCCCATTCCAAACACCATTATATAAGTACACCCAGGTATCCTTCAACGTGGTGAAATATTTATGGCCTAGTCGGCTGTTTCTCCGCACTCACATGTCGTTCCTACGATGATGCCGCTGGGAAAATCTTCCTAGGGCCTCATATGAAGACACTAATACAGTTAAGTCAATCGTCTAAATGCGGGGAATATTATTAACGCATCTTTGAGCTTCTTAACTGGCTCTAAATATGTCAGCTTGGAAGATGCTAAACAGAACCCGACACAAGTCTGTATACATGTGATGTTAAGGATAGGTCAATGAAGAACATGAAGAGTCTTTTCTATGCAGAACAAACTAACCAAGCATCTCCTGTCTAGAAAAATTCACCAGGGAGTAAGTATCGCTTCGTGGTCCCTTCTTACCTGCGCAACGATACAGTTGTCGCTCTACTCTCCGACACTCCCAGCTCAGAGATGCCTGTCTTTCACTATTCCTTCCTTTACATATGCATGGCAGTTAGCGAGTCTTGAGCGCTAGAATACCCCTAATGCCCGTCTTCCACATGGCACCGAGGCCATAGAGCCAACGAACAATCGCATACACCATCTAGGTATATATAGGCAAGCCATCTTCAGTTGCCTGTGCGTTCTAATTTCAACGTTGATGATAAAAAGCTCACTTTCTGGATATATATGTACAAGATTAAATCTCATTGCTCGGATATTTCCAGCCTGTCAGTGGACTATAATCATCCTTAATCGACCTCACGCTGGCAAACCGAGTAAGCAAATTCAATGAACCCACTTTATCGTTTGTGCCACTAGCCCGGCTTCCCCCGAAAGGCTGCTGGCCAACCACTGATCCAGTACACTTGGTATTAATGTAGAAATTACCTGCTGAGTGCTTCAATTCGTTCTGAGCTTCACGGATCGCTACCTGACTTCGGGCAAACACGCTTCCAGTGAGAGCATAGTTGGCCGTCGTGTCAATTAGTTTCAGTGTCTGCATCCATTCCTTATCAGGATAGGTATAGATGGCAATTATGGGACCAAATAACTCCCGCGTCATCAGTTCATGATGAGGATTGGAGGTTTGGTAAATGGTGGGCTCCACAAAATAGCCCTTCTCTTTTGATGCCTTCCCCCCAGCCAGAAGTGTTACCTCAGGGTCTGATTTTACCCTCTCCATAACATCTGCCAGTTTATCGAATCCCTGTTCATGGATAATGCCATTGATAAAATTGACGTACTCCTCTGGAACTCCCATCTTGATTTTCGCAGTCTCCGAGACAAGCTTCTCCTTAAACGCTGGCCAGACAGACTCTGAAACGTACACCCGAGAGGAAGCAGAGCACTTTTGGCCCTGGAATTGAAAGCCTCCTCTCAGAGTGTTGTACACTGCGTTATCAACATCAGCGCTCGAATGCACCAGGTGGAAATTCTTCCCGCCACTCTCCCCAACAATGCGAGGGTAGCTCTTGAATTTGCCGGCTCCTGTTGCCTGGCCGATCTTGCCATGTAATTGCTTAAAGACTTCCGTGGAGCCGATAAAGTTCAAGGCTGCGAATTCCGGATGCTCTAAGACAACATTGGTTACTTCCTCGGCATCCCCAGGGATGAACTGGACGACACCTTCAGGGAGGCCTGCCTCCAAGAGGATTTGGTAAAGAAGATAAGAGGAGTGAAGGGCGGAAAGTGACGGTTTCCAAACGACGGCATTTCCCATCAAAAGTGGGAAGCCAACGAGATTGGCACCAAGCGCGGTAAAATTGAATGGTGAGACAGCATAGACAAATCCTTCCAGCGGCCGATATTCGACCTTATTCCACGAACCGGCAGTTTGTACGGGTTGCTGGGACCCAAGATCAATGGCACATTGGACTGCATATCTACTCTATGTCAATTCATCTCTAAGAGTGTAACAAATGCAGGCCTGGGAACTTACCGAAGGAGATCGCAAGTCTCCCCAATGATATCAATTTCGGCCTGCCAAATTGTCTTTCCTTGCCCTAACATCGACGCTGCAACCAGCTGCGAGCGGTATTTGCCCGCGACCAGCTCTGCTGCGCGAAGGAAGACAGAAGCACGGTCTTCCAGAGTCATATTTTCCCATGTCGGCTTAGCCTTTAGGGCTGTATCAATGGCCCCGCGAACCTGAGCCGGAGTAGCCAGACCAGCTTGGGCGATGATGCTTTTATGGTCCGACGGATTGCGTTGAATAAACTCTTTAGCAGACTACTTTTGTGAGTTTCGCTATAGATTAATCATCTGATATGACATACTGATTCACTAGGTCCTGACGGCACCCTAACCGGGAGAGAGGCCTTCATGGTTTTGATGGCCTCGGTGATTTGTGCACGCTCGGGCGAGTTTTTGGCATATATTTTCTAGCTTGTGTCAATGGATTTCTATTTTAGCTCCGTGAGTCCGTTACTTACAGGTTCCTCATTGTTAAAGAATGGTTTCTTGAAGATGGAGAATCCCACTCGGGGAACGGACCATTGGCGAAGAGCATATGCCCTAGGCCGACGAGCAGCTTGCATGAACATACCGATTAAATGCTTCTAAAATTGAAAAAAACAAAACAAAAGACTGTTTAACGATTGAATTTGATGTTGCTACTTCGCACCTTTTAATACTAGACTATTTACCAGCAGCCCATATTGTGACGGAACGAGCCACCGAGCTCGGTCTCAGGAACCGAAACGCAGAACCACCTTCGGTACGACGAACTTCCACCCTTTCACATTCCAGAATTCCAAGCAGTCTCCAGCCATATGATTGCTTGGGCTGTACGGCCCTAACCGTTAGACGATATTTTTCTGCGGGTAAAGATATTCTTACGTATACAATACTTCCAAACCCCATCCAGCAACCCTACAGTTAATTCATGGTGTCTATATAGAGACAAAATCGACTAATATTCGTTGGAAATGTTTATGTAAAACTTTTAATTTTTTTTCTGATTCCGTTAAATAATCGCTAATTTTATAGAAAGATCATATGCAATCATTACAATCAAGCCAAAGTACAACAGAGTTGAGACTAATCATCCTCGCAAGAGCCGTCTCCATGCTTCTTCTCTCAGGGCATCTGCCATATGTTTCGTCCTCTCCACAGCACCTTTATTCTCCACTGCCCGCCTTAGCAAGAAATGAAGACATTCCTCCGTTGTACCCCAGCACAGGGCTTTGAACGCCTTAGGGGCAGCTTCTTTCTCTTTGGCATTGCTCGCATTCATCCGCTTGGATTCTGCCACCAATTCACAACTAACTTCGTCCGCCATGCCATGCAACTGACCATATTGAAGTGGGATCGTAGGGTCCCCACTCAGGATCCGGTGGCGATGAAGTAAATGGCCTTTCTGGACACTTTCGGCGTTATGAGAGGCGAGGAATAACCGCACATCTGGAAATTTGGAGTCTGGGGTATTGTCCACCGGAAATAAGAACTGTCGTGTCAAAAGCTTCTCCACAATGCAATTGTAGTTCTTATCAGTCTCCTCTTTGGTATCGTGGATTCTGTCCCGGATATCATGTGCAATATATGCTCCCCGAACAAGCTTTATTCCTAAGGTCCAACCTTCTTGCTGGGCCAAAAGGAGATGCTCGTTTACTGTCTCCGCGGAAGACTTCAAATAAGCTTGGATGGTATTGAAGACTACCACAGATCCATTGCGATTGAACTCGCGCATTAGATCAAGGGTCCACTTATCGATAGTCGATTGGAAGACCTGTTGTTCAGCGTCTATCCAAAGTCGAGAGCCCTGGGATGCAATCTCACTGCAAATCTCTCGCATAGCCTCCTTGATAGAATCTGGAGGAACAGGATCACCACGAGAAAGGGCCTCGACTGCAGCAGGACCAGCCCCGGTAAATCTATGAAAATAAGCACTCCAATCTTTTTCAAATTGCCGAAATCTGAAGTACTTACTTCATTGATAGATAATCGCCAGAGCCGATCATCTTCAACGTTCGCAAATTACCCTGCTTCCACTCCTCCACGGCATTCTCATAAGCAACTCGGCGGCTTTCAGACTGGTCGGTTTTGGTGTTGGAATCGTCCTGTTTGACAACTATCTCTCTTCCATAACCAAGAATGACCCCTGTAAACCCTAACTGTTTCATATCCCGCACAGTTCGCTTGACCTCATCTTCATTGGTGCCAGCACAGAAATGGTTGTAAATGGAGATGCGAAGAAGATAATTAATCAGTGGGTTCTTGGAGGGATTCAAGAAAGCAGAGTTAGAATTTACCAACAATTTCATGAGAGATAGGCTTGGGTGTAAGAGGGGAGATGACATGATGGAAGTGAAGAACAAGGAACGAAGGAGGGTCCGTGTGGGTAAGATTGAGAGAGGGGATGAGGCTTTTGCGCATGAGTAGTGTAGGGAAAGACATCCTTGATCTGGCTGCTTGTTGATTGAAATCGGTATGTGGCAGGGCAGCGTAAAGTGAGGATTTCAGTGGTGTAGGGCAAGAGCCTTGGTACCCTCAGATAGGGTTTCATGGTGAGTAAACTAGGTAGCTCTGCTTTGGATAGGATTATGAATGGAATGAATGATACAACCGACAAGGCTTTATATCTCTATTGTAACTGACCGACTAGAATAGAAGGAGGGGTGAGATTCCACTCTATCTGCTGTGGAATCTAGTGCTGGTACAGTGTAATCGCCTCGGTGTCCCTCCCGAGACGCTCTTGTCCCTCCGTCTGTCCTTCGACTCGGTTCGCCATTCCGTTCTGGAATTCTGTTATTCATTCATTCAACATTTTTATGTCTATATACAATTCTATTTAGTATTCTATTTCCGATCACCCTGTAAATGGTTCACTCCATCAATAACAGCCTGTGCAAAGGTTCCTCTGGTAGCTTCTCGCTCTAGCCTCATTATACTCTGGATAGTACATCCCCTAGGGGAGGAGATATTCTCCCTCAAAATAGCAGGATGAGCACCACTTTTAAGTAATTCCGCCATCCCTGATAGAGTCTGCGCGATACACTCCAAGCCCTCAGCCCTCCGAGGCCTCCCGCCACACCCCCGTCCAACATACCCTCCACTGGAACTGACAGAATCCCCATAGACGCGCCCACCAGAATAGTCCCAACATTAAACAAATCCGCCGTGAGAAACTTAACGTTTCCAATCTGCTCAAAAATCCAAGCCAGTACATTAGAAAGGGACTCGGGGAGTGCAGGATCCGGGATCTCAATGATAGTCATAGACTTCCGTACACTCGCCGCAACATTTGGTTGGGTCCTAACAATGAAGGGCCTCTTCTCTTCATTTCTGGGCGAGTCCTTATAAATAAATTTCGCCAAATCCTGTGTCGTTGTCCCTGCAAGGATACTAATCACGAATTTCCCAGCTAGGGCATCACGCACTCCGTCTTGGCCGAGGATATCCTCCGCCATGTACGGTTTACATGCGAGCAAGATGATATCTGCATCTTTCATGGCCTGGACATTCTGGGAATGCAGAAACCGAATACGCGATTCGTCTGCTTTGAATGTGGAGCGCAGACGTTCGGCTGATTGGGCGGTTTTTGTACTGATGATGAACCGCGAGATTTTAGAATCAGATGGATTATCAGAACGTGTTGCATCGAGGATTCCACCGAGGATAGCGGAACCCATGTTTCCTTGATGGATGTTAGAGGAGTTGGTTGAGAGCCCGAAAGACTACCAAGTTGGTTAGGGCTTACCACAGCCAATAAAGGCTAGGGTCAGATTTGACGCCATTCTGTGTCGATAGTACAGGGTTTATGGTAGAAATGCAAAGGCAGAACAAAGCAGAAATAATGCCTTGAGGAAAACAATTGTATTTGACAAGATCAGGCGCGGGGTGGACTTGGATTGATACATTCCCCATCCGACGCGGTGGATCTCACGATATCAGATCAATCTTTTGCGCTCTTCTCTTCGGTAAGTGGCCCCGAGATCCAGAATTTCGCCAAACTCCCTGCAGATCTACTACGGAAATACCTTAAAAGTTAGGTAAAGGGTATTTATTATCTAACAGAAGTTAGACCGACTGTTGAGATTTTTCACCCTCATTCCTATTCCACTAGATAATAATTAATGCGGATCCTATCCATGAAAGCTGAACCGGATACGATGGCGAAGAAAATTCCTACTTCTCTTGGAATACTATGAGCTGCAGCAGATTCTCATTACACTGTACTGTACAGCCAAGCTCAAAACGTCTTGCAATTCATAATGTGGCATTATACATACATGGGTTCACAATTGACCGACTGCTAAGGGCCCCGCCACTTAAGAGTATTAGGTACACAAGAGCAATGGTATAAGCCCAGTATTATTCCCGGTTACCAAATGTGTCACTTTGTGTCCCTCTCACCTCCATCGAAGATCCCATTGACCCGAGCGATACTCTCAGTAATGGCTTAAGTGTACATCTTTCATTATGAACACCCATCTCGATGCGACTGACCTCTCGTTTATGTACAGCCGGAGACCGGGTCGCATGTGGCGATGTCGAGTTTTTCCTGTCAAATTCATGACAGACAAAGAATTCCGATCCGGGCACTATCTTCTCGGCCTATGTGGAGAAAACAAGATTGGTGGTGGGAGCTCTAAGCATCCGGATCGTCATTAGCTGCATTGGGCCTTACATCGGCCGCAAAGGATGAGCTCATGACACTTTCGGGCGCTTAGCATTCGGGAAACCGGAATCCGCACGCATGCGCTTCCGTTCCATTGCTTCCATCTCGGCCTTCATAATTCTTTCCTGCTCAGACATCTTCTTGGGGGGTTCCATCACAGGTCCCTTCTTTCCTGCAAGTGGATTCTTCTTCGCCGCGGCGGCAAAGACATTCTTCGGCTTCTTGTCGCCCAGAGACATCGATAACTTCACTGGCTGTTGAGCCGCCGTCTGCGCTGGAGGTGCAGGAGTCGTAGTCCCAGAACCACAAGCATCTGGGGTTGTAGAAGTGTTGCCATCATTCAGCTCCTTTTCATCAGGAGTATCCGTCTTTGGTGATTCCGACTTAGAGTCTTTAGGTTTCGACCCAAACCCGATATTCAACTTGACTTTCTCCCCTTCCGTCCGCTGTAAATTCCTCGCTTCCGGGTCCTCTGGCTCATTTGTTTCTTTCGCATTTCGTTGCGCTCGTTCAATCTGCTCTTGAATCTGCTGTTGCTCCCTCTCTTCATCGCCTTTGTCTTGGCGTTCTTTCTTCAAAATAGCCTCACGCTTCCTCATCGTTTCCGGACTTCGATCTATCCACGCAATGAACAGGCCCTTTTCGGTTTCCTCAACGCGACAATAGCCCTCTCGACCTAGAAATGCGGTGAATTGCGTAAGACTCTTCCATTTCGTAGCATTCATGTGAATGTGCTTTTAAAAAATTAGCATAATAGTAACATGCGGTGTAAATGTGTTGAGGACTTACCTCCTTGTCTGCAATAACTTGCTGGTAGAACTGATTGGCATGAACCTTCTTTTCGCCGTGCGTCGTCTTCAAAAGGTTAAGGAAGTTGTTGAGAAATTGTCGGCTGTAATCCTCGATGTACCTTTTCGGGTCTTCCCCAATCAGCAGTACCTGTCGGACATGGCTTTCACTTTGAACATGGCTGTGATAAGAGACAGTCAGTAACAGGCTTTCTAAATTAGAGTTATAGCATTTCAAATTGACCTACCATTTAAAGCCATTTTCATCTCTCATCTGACGCGAACATGCCTAGCACACCAATGAGTCAGTTTCATTTATTCTGTAGAGTCGGACAATGTGTCTTACCTGGCAATACCAGCGCAATCTTCCAAGACCTTTCTGCGATAAGTTAGAACTGGTTTATACCCACAAGATTGCGCACTGTGATTAGACATACCGCCTTGAGTTGGTTGCTAATTGCCTTAGTGCTTCCTGCTTCGGCACGCGGCATCTTTGAAGAATAATAGTTTTAGTTTGAAGAATGTCAAGAAGGTTGAAGGTGAGTGAGACTCGAGTGGCGCAATGATGGGCCCTGGTCAGATTGCTTATGTAATCGGGCTTATGTAATATGGGCTTCCCGAAGGGGTAATATCTGTCTCGGTCCAACCTAGGTACCTTTCTAGTATGAATAGGTATGAACAGAGTGCTAACATATGGAGTTATTCTATAAGCCCATCAAATTCGATATTAGAGTAAGAAATCTACCGGACTCCACCTATCCTACCAGCCCCCAAGACGGCTTCGCTTTTCGAAAATAACACCCATCAGGTAAAACACAAATGGCAAAAGACAAACACAAAAGTACTAGGTAATGTCAAAGATGGAAGGGCAATAGAGACTGCCCTTAGGTGAAGCAATAAAAACAGCTCTTGGCAGTCATATCCGACATGCATTGTACAATTCACATGGCATATTCATGGATGGCCGATGGCCCGCTCTCGTTATATTCAACTCGACTCATAAACCCCTTGTTAATACCCTGGTCGAGAACAAATATAACCTTTGCAGCAACCTGCGCACCAAGGAAAACCGCTTCTTCCAAGCCATGGCCAGTACTTGATGACCCAGGTCCGCCAGGTCCGCCAGGTCCGCCACCTGGGGCGCCAGGCTTGCTCCCAGCTCCGCTGGCACCAGGCGCATTGCTGCTGCCGTGCTCTTTCCATTCAGAGAAATACTCTGGAGGCTTCAGAGACTTGACAGAGGTGGGTGTCTGGGAGTGGCCGGTAGAGCGATAATGCAACCCAGTGCTATGATCCATACCTGGTGTTCCCGGGTGGACGTTGGGTGCTCCCGTGTTATTAGCATGAGTTGCAGCTACAAGGAGAGGATTGACACCATGGCCACCAGGATTATGAGCCAATCCAGGCTGATTAACGGGAGCGGGTGTGTTGGTTCCGCCTGTTGGAAGGGGTGTGGAGAAACTCGAGGGGATTTCAGAGGTAAAAATGGTAGCTGACGGTGAAAGCACAAACTTCTGGGCAATCGTACCAAGCAGCGCTTGTGTAAATCCTGTCCATGATGGTTAGCAGAGAGTTGACGGAAATATTACATAGCTTGCCATCAAACCTTTTATCTTGCTCCCATTACCAACAACGATCAGCGAGTCCCAGAGCTCACTCCTTTTTGTTGCATCAGGTACAGCAAGAATTGTATGGTGTATTTGCGTGGCGATATCTTCCAGAATGCCGTTGGATAGTCGGTCTTCGGTTTTAGATCTAGGGGTGGCAGAAAGGAAGCGTTCAACACCAATCTCGATGTCGCGAACCTGGCGGGTGAATCGCCCGGAGCCGTTTTTCGGATCGCCATCTTCCTGTAACGGCACAAATTCTTCAAGTTGGAATGAGGCCTTTTCCTTCTTGGAGTTGGGTAAGCGAGTAGCCTTCGCGTTTTGTTCGGCGGCTCCTTTCTTGGAAGCGGACTTATCGGCCTTTTCTTTCTCTCTTTGAGCTAGATATTCGCTAGTGTTGCCGCTTACAATGGCTGCAACATCCAAAACACCCTCATCCTCCTCACCTTCAGCATTTCCGCCTTCCGCCCCTGTTTGGGTCCCATCTCCAGGCCCTCTTGGAACATTTTCTGTTTGTGCTTGTCCATCAAATGCCCCCGTGGATGCTGATGCTGCTGGATTGTTACCTTGCCGTGCTGTCGCCGCTGCTCCGGGTAATGGGGTTCCGGGTGGTAGAAGCTCGGTGATGTTACTTCTCTTGAGCTGTTCGCACATCTCCCATGTAAACCCTTTCGCGCCTAACAGTTCAAGGAGTCTATCTGTCATGTAATCGCCACCACAACCCTCCAGGGCGATTCCTCTACCATGTTCGTTGACTAGGAAATCTGTGACCGCGGTGACATCCACTTTTCCCTTCCCAACATCAACTACTGTGGCGGTTGACGTTCCGTACCCATAGCAAACTGCAAGCGCAGAGTCCATGAGGCTAAAAGCCGGAGTCTTGAACTTTTCAAACACGAACTGGGTGATGGCTTCCCGGTCCCGGGCAGTCCAAACTGGTTCCGCGATAATTATGATTGGAGTATGGAACGGCGGGCTCAACGTATTGTGTATATGGGTTAGGAGAGCAAGGAAACACGGCCAGTCAACGATACGTCCATTCTCGAGGGGGTAAATCGCTCCTTCGTCAGATGCGACATCCTCCTCATAAAAGACCTCCTCTACCGTTTCCTGCTTTGGACCTTCATTGCCTTCATTGCCTTGCTCTTCCTCGGCCTTCTGGGTCTCTTCAACATTTTCTGTTTTCTCAGCCGCCTCAGTCACCGAAGCTGTATTTGTCCCTTCCTGTGCGGCAGGTTCCGCGTCCTTCATCTCCACATCCTCCTTGGGCGCATGGATACCATTGCTAACTTTGACCTCATGTCGCCTCTCGCGAATCTTGTAGGGTTCATATTCTCCTTTTTTCTCTGCCGGAAACATGCGCGTAGGAAAGCGGAATTTGGCGGGTGTAAAGGATTCGGGGAGACCCAATTGCGCCAGGGTCACTTGCGAACCTGGCGCGATTAACTGAAGGATGGAGGTTAGAACAAATAGGGCCACAAATTACATGTTCAGAACAACTATGGGCAACATACCAATATGTGTTCATCTTTGAAGGGCGGCATCGCTGAGGAATCAACGTGCTGAATAGAAGAACAGGCGCAGTGCCACAATTGCAGAAGCTCTCAGGTCGTTTTGCCCGAGTTCTAGGCGGTGTCCCAATTGGGTTTAGTGTAATTAGGGTGTAAATATCACCTACAGTCAGTCAGTCCTCTTCAACTTATTTATTAATTTCAATGTCTAATATAAAGCATGTATCTTAGCATCTCTCTTTAGAATATTACTATTGGTGAATTTACTCATCTCATAATGGTTACACTAGCCGGGGCCCAGAGAGTCAATCACTAGATGTGATACCATCGGCAGAATATGCCCATTTAATCAATGAACGATCAAGACTCTTGCGTGATCCTTGGTTTATAGGCAAGTTTTTAGCGATAACTTTAGCGATGAAGCGTAATTGACAGTTTGCCCTCCCAATAATTTTTCCAGAAAACCAATCCCACAGTCCCTTTTTAATGATGTCGAGAATCCCGATTACCGAGTTGAAAACGCCAACCTTCAATGATAGCAGAAAAGAAAAACTCCAGAAGCGTCCATCTATGGCAAGAAATATTCAAGTAGGTCACTCCCTGAGCGCGCAAGCCTTTCGAGGTTCATTCAGGGGCGGCATTATATTTCTCAGTCGCAGACCGAAACAACTCTTGCTGCTGGCGTAGAAGTTCTTCCTCCGATAACCCACTCTGTTCCATCTTGCTCTGCTTCTTCTCCCGTGACTGTTGTAGAACAATGTGAGATACAGTTACCAGACATAGAGACGGTTTTATAGGGATGACGCATACCTTTAACTGCTCTCTGTGTTCTTCTGCAACAGCAAGTACCTCGGGGATATAATCACCAAACCCAAGATCGCGCAAGGCTCGTTCCACATGCTCACAAGCAATTGTTTTCTTGGCTTCCTTCTCACTGATGTCGTTGGCTTCGGAAGAGATGAGCGTGATGAACTCGACGCAACATTCCATGAGCAGGTCGCGGGCGTCCTTCGAGAAAGTCTGGCCTGATGATGGGGGTAGGATCTCGGAGATTATTTTTTGGACCGTCGCTATAGTATATTTGGTTAGCAACATACAAGAAGGGGCGGTCGAATTGTATGAATCATAGTGGATGAGGCGAAACAGAGAATGAGACGATTGCGGCAATTCTCATCAACTCGCAATGTTCCAGTAAAGGAACAAGGCAAATAATATGGAAAGACGAAAGACTTGAAGAGCATACCTTTAGGAAGCGACAGGTCATCGTTTGCTACAGATCTCTTATATTAGCAAGATGCGAATGCTTGTACCTAAAACTGAGGCAGACGGACTTACAGGTGAACTCTCGATCTGACATATTAAGTCAAAGGTTAAAGAAGAACAAGGCAAGCTTTCCTATGGGTAAGAGCGAAAGGGATTCATTCTACAGACTAATTTCCAGGTTCGCGTGGGGCATACCTGCCTTAAATTCAACGATGCCCTGCGGGTCGGAACAATCTCCTCAATCTCCTGGCAGAACCTGACCGCCTTTGTTCTGTATTTCTTCGGATTTTTTTTCTTTCTCTTGCTTCTTTCTTCTTTTCACTCCATGTTTTTCTCTCGCCAACCTGTTGTCGACCACAAAGGATCTTCAATGTCAAAGACTGTCAACTGCCACTGCAGCACTAACTCTAGTACGGGTATGTTTAGTATTTTCCTCTATCTCTTCCCTTTAGTATGATGAACAATGTTGTCGCCCCTATCAGACCATTTGTGGTGACCTACACTGTCCAAGCCAAACGGACTCACTGATACCTTTTAATTTATTACTTGGCATTTCAGTCTAGCTTCTCTTCTCTGTCCAGAGCTAACGTCCTAAAGATTTAGGTTGTAGGCGCTCCGGTGAATCGGGAAAGATTCTCATAGAGTGCACTGTTAAAAGTGTGGCACCACCATTTATTCCATATATAGGGTATGCTTTCCCTCTTATCCCATTGCAGTTCCCCTCTTAAATGATGACAAAATATACATTCCATGCTAAGTATGAAGGTGTTATCACCTAATGCTTATCATATGTATTTGCTTTTCATCTTTCGGCTGATATTCATTCTCGTCTTGCTGTTTCTTTCAATGGTTGGTTTTGACAATTTATACTAATTGTCTAATTACAGGTAGATCTGATTAGCGTATATAAATAAATTCATGACTGAAACTCGTCTAATTTCTTGTCATTCCATCTAGTTTCGTTAGCCATGGATCAATCCACAAAATTGTAGAACTTACGATAGAAATTGCCCACTTAGTGACTTCGGGGCGTCAAGGACAAGTTTTGCCATTACATGTCCAGGCTGCTCGGGCTTCAGAAGTTTCCCTTCCTTGTGAACTGTCGTGAACTTGGAATGGACCTGTGGCTCGAGAGTCGTAGCATGGTCCTCTCTCAGCTCCCTTTGCATCTCTGTATCAACCATGCCAGGTCTAATAGACACCGAAGTAACATCAGGCTCTTCTTCACCCAAGCTCAAGGCAAGATGGTTCATTGCAGCCTTGGACGCTCCATAAAGACCCCAGCCCCTGTAGGCGGTCACAGCCGCTCCAGACGATGTGAAGATAATCTTCCCTTTTGACTCACGAAGAGCTGGGAGGCCTGCTTTAACCTACAGTAGTTGTGTTAACGGATGTTTCCCTAACATTCAAATCAGCATACTTACAAAGGCCACCAGGCTAATAAAATTGATATCAAATCCATTCTTCCACTCTTGCAGATCAGCTTGTGCGATCTTGCCTACTTGTCCTAGGATTCCGTGATTCAAGACCAGCCCATCCAGCCGGCCAAAGGACTTGACAGCTAAATCGACTGCCTTCTGAGGGAGAGAGAGGTCAGCTAGATCGCCATTGAGCACCTCAACCTGCTTATTATACTGGGATTTGAGCTTCTGGAGAGGCTCTATGCTGCGAGCCACAACAACAACATTATGGGAGTGGGGTGAAGCGAGGAGGTACTTGGTTATGGCCAGACCGATACCTGAACAGGGTCAGGAGTCAGTAATCAAAGAATTATATTGAATGTATTTGCGGGTTCCCCATGCTTTACCTCTTGAAGCACCAGTGACAATGATTGTTTTCGATGACATTTCTATGTTTTCTGGACAAGTGAAAGAGTTAAGCTATGGGAAACTCGACGGGTTGACGTTACTGGCCAATTATTAATCTTGTGGGGGAGAGATGGGTTTTCTACTGTATGAACCACACGTCATTGGGCTTCTGGGCTTCTGGACTTCTGGGCGTTTCTTTTGGCCGAATGACAAGTTTGAACGTATGGAGACTGAGTAAAATACCATTCTTTGGTAAAGGAATAATATACAAATTTAATATCTGATTTCCCCACCAATTTCACGGTTTTCTACGCCCTTGAATATATGGTATCGTTGATCCCAATCATGGATCCATCGAATCCTCGACATTCTCCATATTTACCACATATTTACCGTCGTTACTATTAAGTAACAAGGACCCGCGGGAAACCGACTGTTTCGGCTGTGTATCAATCTTTTCTCTCCCGAGTACCTCGCCGACATGTGGTTAGGGCTACAGATTTATATCGCTGATCCTCCAACATTACCCATGCTAAAATTGCACTATACCACCCCATTGGATCAGTTACTCTTGTTAAAAATTCTCCTAGGTATGCATTCTACATTCAAAGTAGCTTCTTTTTCCTGGTTATTAACCAATGATATAGAATAACCAGTTGGCTCATAACTAGTATACACCAGTATCGATATGCCAACGGTGATCTTAGGAGGAGGTATCATCGGCTCCTCGATTGCGTATTATTTATCTGCCCAGCAGCCAACTGAGGAAATCCACATCATCGAATCATCCTCTCAGCTCTTCAGTGCCGCCTCGGGGTACGCCGCTGGCTTTTTAGCTCGAGACTGGTTTGCCCCTGCTCTTGCTCCTCTTGGTGCTTTTTCGTTTGATTTACATGATGCCCTGGCTGCAGAGTATGGTGGCCACGAAAAATGGGGCTATATGAAAGGCACCGCACTTAGTGTAAATGCTAATGCATCGGGGCAGAAGGGCGGCGCCCGCGGAGACGATTGGCTACGGGCTGGCACAAGTAGAGCAGAGACTGCTGCTGGGTCTGCAGAGCCAGTCATTGCCGATCCTCCGATCTGGTTGACGAAACAAAAGGGGATGTCTGTAGAGCGAATAAGCGATGGGGAAACAGTCGCTCAAGCGTCAGTACCAGCATTCCCGTTATAGCAGAAAAACCGGCTGGACTAACTACCTTTACAGCGACCCCGTGAGATTGTCCCAGTTTCTCATGGATACTTCGTTGTCTCGCGGCGTCAAACTGCACCAACCGGCTAGGGCTACGTCTTTGATCACAGATTCAGGTTCGGTCACAGGTGTGAAAGTTTTGGATCTCAAGACGAGAACAGAATCTATCATCCCTTGTACAAATCTGGTAGTTTGCACAGGATCCTGGACTCCTCATGTGTTCAAAGACCTATTCCCTGCTTCTCGAGTTCTTATTCCGGTTTCTCCATTGGCAGGCTACTCACTTGTTGTTCGCTCTCCACGATATACTTTGGCGCATGAGCGTGAGACATATGGTGGCCGTAGCCATGCGGTCTTCACCACCCATCCAGTTTCATGCAGGTTTAGCCCTGAAATATTCTCGCGGCAAGGGGGTGAGCTTTATATTGCGGGACTCAATAGCACACAAATCCCTCTCCCATCGCTAGCGGAGGACACATCCAAACTCATGGAGAAAGCTGAGGTGGATAGATTGAAGGCTGTGGCAGTCCGTCTAATGGGAAGACTGGCAGATGGATGCGAGGATTCTACCGATGAAATTCCCAACATTGACGATTTGGAAGTCCTACGCGAAGGCCTCTGTTTCCGCCCTGTTACGAGTCATGGTGTCCCTATCGTTTCAAGGATATCAAACGATTTATTATGGAACAATGCCAGTACCAGCTCCAGAGAGGGAAGAACCAAAGGAGGAGTGTTTGTTGCTACAGGTCATGGGCCTTGGGGGATTTCACTCTCTTTGGGGACAGGAAAAGTGGTTGCAGAGATGATTCAGGGATTGAGGCCTTCAGCTGATGTGAGTGGCTTGGGTGTAGATAGTCTACTGAAGGCTTCACTATAAAGAACACTTCTCGAGCTCTAGTATATGAAGCTTAGTTGATAGAAATCTCTATAAATACCGGGAGAACATTAGTCCGTCTCCAATGGATTAGTCATCCATAAACGCCACGGGATGGGGAATCTTCTGGATTTCATCTGGCAGATGGTTATACTACCTAGCTCTTCCTGTTTTCTCACCCTATCTGCCTGTTGTTCCTGCCAAATTGGGAGACTCGTCTTTTACCATTTAGTTAGACACCATGGCTAACTATCTCGCTTCAATTTTCGGAACAGAACAGGACAAGGTTAACTGTTCTTTCTACTACAAGATCGGTGCTTGCAGACATGGCGACCGATGCTCCCGCAAGCATGTCAAGCCTTCCTACTCACAGACTATCTTGATGCCAAACATGTACCAAAACCCCGCGTATGATGCCAAGAGCAAAATGAACCCCAGTCAACTGCAGAATCATTTCGATGCATTCTATGAGGATGTTTGGTGTGAGATGTGCAAATATGGCGAGCTAGAGGAACTGGTAGTTTGTGATAACAATAATGATCGTGAGTGAAGCCCATTTTGAACCTTCTATATCCAGTTTGGAGACTGTACTAGACTGCTAATATCAATTCTACACAGACCTTATTGGCAATGTCTACGCACGATTCAAATACGAAGAAGACGCCCAAGCCGCCTGCGATACCCTTAATTCCCGGTGGTATGCAGCACGCCCAATATATTGCGAGTTATCACCGGTGACGGATTTTCGAGAAGCGTGTTGTCGATTAAATAGTGGAGAGGGCTGCGTCCGAGGGGGGTTCTGTAATTTCATCCACCGGAAAGATCCCAGCTACGAGCTTGACCGGGACCTCCGACTGAGTACGAAGAAGTGGTTGAAGGAGCGAGGCCGAGATGCAAGGAGTGTCAGCCGTAGCCCAAGTCCGGAGCCCACGAGGCGGAGATATTGAATGACTTCAAGATTTCTTTGTTATATCTGGCGTTGGCGAGGCATCGGTTTGAGCATCGATTCCACTTTCCTTGCGCATCGGAGCGTCTGGGGCTTGGGGTTTCGAAGTTATTAGCTGCTTTTTCTTTTTGATGTGATATCAGACCTGTACTGTACTCTATCTGCGCGGGCTCATAAAAAATTATGCTTCTGGGATAAACCATGGGAGGCTTTGAGATAAATGTAACTAGCTTTCAAGGAGTTAAAGAACATTAATATTTGCTTTTCGTAATATTCGTGGCAAGTTTTGCCTATAATGTAGCCTGCAACAGTATACGGTCTTGGCAGCAATAGATCGCGTCTGCCCGCGTCATGATTTGCATCTTCAATCCCTCCCCGCTTCCTCAACCAACGCCATAAACCTCTCGCATTACTATTCAAAGCGATATCAGCAATATGGCGAACAATGCTGATGAAGATGGTTATAATGACAGTAACCGGGCTTTTCTTCAGGCCTTCATGGCTCGCGCAAGCATGACTTTTGAGGAAGCGAAACCCATTCTGGCCGCTATATTCTCAGTGAACGGTTAGTCCCTCATTTTGTTTTGCTTATGAATTTACTGACTGTTGACTAATTATGATGTACAAGTATAGGTGGCCGATCTGTTGATCCAGACGATGTGACGGAGGAGACTTTTGCATCATATATCGACGCTGCTAATCATGCCATCTCGCCGTTTGATATGGAAATCAGAAGCACCTTGCGCCAGACTGCCCACGCAGACGAAACGCCCGAACGGGTATATGCCCTTGTAAATACCACTGATGATGCTCTGACGCAACTTGCGACGACGTATACGGCGGATGAGATTGCTTTTATTAAACGGGTCCTCAATGCTATGTTTGATACCTATAACACTAGGAGATTGGAGGCGATGGTTATTACTGAGATGCAGGCCGTACAGCTGGCGAGGGGCCAGCCGGCAGGATCTCGGCGACAGTCTGGCAATCAAACCCAACAGAGCCAAGGAGCCGCCTCACAAGGGTTGAGCATGTCGCAAGCTGAGACCACCATGAAGCACCTTGTCGAAGATGGGTGGCTTGAAAAGAGTAGGAAAGGGTTCTACAGCTTGAGCCCACGGAGTCTGATGGAATTACGCGGCTACTTGGTTGAAACGTACAATGGTGAGGATGAAAATGGAAGGTGGGTAAACAAGATCAAGTATTGCGCTGCTTGCGGAGAAATCGTGACTGTGGTAAGCTTGTCAATGATTCACCATTATGCTGCCTTAGTGCACCTGATAGGAGGGGGTTGCTGACACATACCAACAGGGCCAGCGTTGTGGTGATCGCGATTGCAGCGGCCGACTTCATGAAACTTGTACCCGCCGTTATTTTCGTGCTCAACAGGCAGAAAGATGCCCTGTCTGCGGCAATGCGTGGCCTGGAGATAAGTTTGTAGGCGAGAAAGCAATCACCTCTACAGAACAGTATCAACAGGGGAGAAGAAGCACCAACCATCATCGCAGGAGCAATGCCGGACCTAGCACGCAGGTTGCTACTGAAGAATAGAACGGATACTGGTGGCGAAGGTTCTATATGAATCTCATGCTGTTCGCTGATACTGAAGGCCTTATCCTTGTTAAGAACCACCTTGGATGACTCCCTGAGTGTATTACTCAGGGTCAAGAGATCCAGTGCGAATTCTCAAAAGCATGGCGCATGAGAGGCTATCAACAACCTGAAACTGGTCTGGAGGGCTTTTGAGAAGGCTCCGAGTATTCCGCCTAATGGTCCGAACAGAATTCTGGTTGACCATTGTGAAGGCTCGGTAATGGATGATATCGTTCTAGGTATCCTTTGCTTATCCTCCTGTCTCTCAACGAGGGTTGCGCGATAATCTCACGAGATTCTGAGACATCCCATCGGCCATGATCATGCTCCGAATTTCCTCTCAGACACATACTTCAAGGCCATAATATGCCAGTTATTTGACAGCCCTATATGCTATATTCCACCATAGCAATGCCTATTAGGGTTGAAATTAGATAGATATACTTTACGGATTTTAATAATTAATGATTTGCAAATACTCGGCATAAATTTCGTTGCATTTGGTCCAAGATAGATTCGATCGTACTCTACGACGAGGAACAGGTCTCAATGCATTCTAAATGACTTGATTTTACTTGAAATAGATATCTGCCTGGTGGTGATCTGAGCATCCCTTCCTGAATTAAGTATCTTTAACGGGTTTTTATCGGGAATTTGAGTGGGAACTTTGTACTCTTAACTCTAACAAACATCCCGAACCCCCACAAAACGGACCAAACTGACGTCGGCCCAGAGATCTTTCTTTCTTTCTTTTCTTTCCTGACCATCTTGACCATCCGTGGGTGAAATTCGGCAAGTCGGCTTCTTCTCCACGGGGTGCCATCCCATGCCAGCGTCACTTGTGCTGTATCCGGCTTACTTCCCATGGGTTTTCAAGCCACATTTCCACCCTTCGCGCCTTGGATTGGATATGATCCTAACACAACTGGGAATGACTTTTTCCCAAGGTCTTTAGCCCGTGGAGATTGACTTCCGCCTTTAGAGCTTCCCTATTTATGCTTCGTATGGAAACTTCGATCGACATCCACCTTCCAGACTTGATAGAAGTGGAAATTTTAACTACTACCGTCTTGTTAATTATTAGGTATTAAAGTGAGTTTAACTCGTATTTCTTTCTCTTTACTCTTCATTCGTGTCGTGGGGACGTCATAATAAATGCTTTGTTATATCTTAATTGCCTTCCTTCTTATTTATTCTTCCCCTCATTTTCGCATTGCAGGGTCCTTGGGTTTTAACTAACTCCTTGGAGGTGCTGGCTAATTTAAAAGAGATCACAAAATGCGGCTCAAGGTAGGCGCCTTTTGAATTTTGCTTACCTTTCACGTATTCCTATCATAGAAAACTCAACGTGTGTAGGTATTGGTATGGTCACTCCTGCCACTACTTTGGCAGCTCTCCACTGCCAATGACTCTCCTCAAAGCGATCGGATCAATAGCTGTCTGAAGAGGCACGATAGCCTGTCTGAGCTCAATTCAACTTCAAAGAATGTGTACCAGACTAAGTTCTCTGGTGTGAAGTGGGATGAAGATAATTGGCTTCTCACGACTACCAACCTGGACCAAGGCCGCTATCAGTCACGGGGTTCAGTTGCGAACGGATATCTGGGTATTAATGTCGCCAGTGTCGGTCCGTTCTTTGAACAAGATAATCCTACGCAAGGAGACGTGCTTAGCGGTTGGCCGTTGTTTTCGAGGCGCCAGACTTTTGCAACCGTCAGCGGATTTTTCAATAGCCAGCCTACTACAAACAGCACTAATTTCCCTTGGCTGTACCAATATGGAGGCGAAAGTGTCATCAGTGGCATTCCGCATTGGAGCGGCTTGATTCTCGACCTTGGGGATGGTACATACCTCGATTCCACAGTTGACAACGAAACCATCTCAGACTTCAAGTCCACATATGATTTCAAGGCGGGAGTGTTGCTGTGGTCATACAAGTGGACTCCAACGGGAAGCAAGGGTTCCTACAAAATTACCTACCGACTCTTTGTTAACAAGTTACATGTCAATCAGGCAGTAGTAGACATGGAGATCGTGCCATCGGTAAATTCCGAAGCAACAGTAGCCAACGTCCTTGATGGATGTTCAGCAGTTCGATCGGATTTCGTTGAATCAGGCCTGGATGACGGTGCTATTTTCTCATCGGTTCGACCGTGGGGCATCTCGAATGTCACGGCTTATGTCTACGCCAATATCACGGGCTCCAATAATGTCGACCTTTCTTCCCGAGCTCTGGTCTCCAACAAGCCATATGTCCACGCCAACGACTCATCTGTGGCCCAGTCTGTCAATATCAAGTTCTCTGCAAACGAGCCTGTTCGCATTACCAAATTCGTCGGTGGTGCCTCCTCGGACGCTTTCCCAAATCCAAAACAAACGGCAAAACAAGCGGCTACTGCAGCCACGGCGGCAGGATATTCGAGATCGCTACATGCGCACATCTCCGAATGGGCTAATGTCATGCCAGAGCACTCAGTTGACCGTTTTACATACCCTGAAAATGGCACGTTGCCTTCGGACCATCATATCATTGATTCGGCCATTACAGCGGTAACCAATACCTACTATCTTTTGCAAAACACAGCAAGCAAAAACGCCATCAATGCGGTATCGGGAGCCTCTGTGAACGAAGACAGCATCTCAGTCGGTGGCCTCACTTCCGATTCTTATGCTGGTCAGGTTTTCTGGGATGCAGATGTCTGGATGCAACCCGGTCTCGTTACCTCCCATCCCGAGGCTGCTCAACGGATTACCAACTATCGAGTAGCAAAATATTCCCAAGCGCAGGCAAATATTGAAACCGCCTATGCCAGCTCGAAGAACAAAACACACTTTGACTCCTCTACGGCGATTTACCCATGGACTAGTGGGCGTTTTGGCAACTGCACAGCTGCCGGCCCTTGCTGGGATTACCAGTACCATTTGAACGGTGACATCGGACTGTCGATGATAAATCAGTGGGTCGCAAGTGGTGACACCGAGCATTTCCGTGAGAAGCATTTCCCGATATACGACTCAGTCGCAACTCTGTACTCCAACCTGTTGGAACGTAATGGGTCGTCCTGGACCCTGACAAACATGACTGATCCTGTAAGTCTACACTTTTACTCTTTGGAGCATTTGGTTGATTTTATACAATAGGATGAGTACGCGAACCATGTCGATGCCGGCGGTTTTACGATGCCCCTTATTGCTCAGACGTTAACCAATGCCAACGCTTTCCGCAAACAATTTGGGCATGAAACCAACGAGACTTGGTCTGAGATGGCAAATAATGTTCTCGTGATCCAAGAAAACGGCGTGACTCTCGAGTTTACCGCTATGAATGGTAGCGCGGACGTCAAGCAGGCAGATGTGGTGATGGATACGTTTCCTCTGGATTATACCGACAACTACACTCCCCAAAATTCATTGAATGACCTAGACTATGTGGGTTCTTTCATTTTACCCATAACTACATTAGCCAACCAAGTTTGCTAACGGACACTATAACAGTATGCCAACCGTCAGTCGCCTGATGGCCCAGCAATGACATGGGCAATCTTCTCCGTAGTTGCGAATGAGGTCTCTCCTTCCGGATGCTCTGCGTACACTTATGCTCAGTATTCCTATGATCCATATGTGAGAGCGCCCTTCTACCAGATGTCTGAGCAGATGGTCGACAACCCGAATACCAACGGTGGAACTCACCCAGCGTATCCATTCTTGACTGGGCATGGAGGTGCCAACCAAGTGGTTTTGTTCGGATACTTGGGATTGCGTCCACATCCCGACAACGCCATCCATATCGACCCCAATATGCCACCGCAGGTTCCATTCGTTAAATATCGCATTTTTTACTGGCGCGGTTGGCCTTTGTCAGCCAGCTCCAACTACACTCATACTACCATCAGCCGGGAATGGAACGTCTCTCCGCTGGATAGCGCCGACGATCGATACGCCAACGTTTCGATTTCAGTCCATATTGGGCAGGGTTCTGACGCAAATATCCACCAGCTGCCAGTCAAGGGGGCACTAACCGTTCCAAACCGACAGGTCAGCTCTAATAACACTGTCTCCGGAAACCTTATCCAATGCCGCCCTGTACACTCGCCTCATGAGTTTGAACCGGGTCAGTTCCCTATTTCCGTTGTGGATGGCGCAACGTCAACCAAGTGGCAACCCTCGTCGGCCTCGAAGCTGAGCTCAGTGACCGTTACTCTCTCCGAATTCGAGGGCTCGCCCATGGTGTACGGCTTCCACTTTAATTGGGCAGAGGCACCGCCGGTTAATGCAACAGTGATCTTCCACAATGTTACCATAGAAGACCCAACTGAAGTTTTCCCCGCTTCAGCCTCTAGAGAACAAACTGACTATGCCGTCATCACCTCTTTGGAAAACATCAAACAGTCCAAGCCGTACGATCCTAGGACCACTGATCTGGACGAAGTCGTCATCCCCACAGGAAACATGACGGAAATCCACCTATCCCAACCCGCACCGGCGTCTCGCTTCGCGACCCTTCTTATAATTGGCAATCAGGCTTTGGGCGCAGAATCATTGAATGGAACAGGTGCTACAGTTGCCGAGTGGGCTATCTTTAACGAGGATGGAAGATCTTCGTCTTCATCGACATCAAGCAGTAATAGGAAGCTTCGGGTGAGAGATGCTGCTTCGCTGGAGAATCTTACACGACGTCGCCGACAGTTTCTAAAGGCAAAATAAGGGGTTGAGTAGGATGGATACTTCTCATAAATTATTTCTACATAACTATATCTTACAACAACAAATGGGTATTAGGGTTCTCAGAACGTTCACCATTCACTTGGACTAATGTTTTTACATTGTACAGTAGACATCTGAACCAACCTTACTTTTCTTCTAATCTACAACTACTAGGAATCTCGTATGCCTCTTCTCTTTCTTGGCGTCCGCTACCAAGACGACCTCGTCATGTTGATCGGACAAATTATAGTCTAGCTGTGATGAGCAGTGTAGCTATTTCATACCCATTTTTACTCAAGGTTTATTATACTCGAAGGCAGGTCAAACCAGGTTGGAGGAAATGGTATGCTACAAGATGTCAGAAGACTGTTGTGCTTCCTTTACTAGGATTTTCAACCCGACTCGAAGGCCGACATTCCAAGGTTGTTCAAGACTTCTGGGTCCCGTCTAATTCACAGTCCAAAAAAAAAAAAAAAATCTGAAAGGTTTGGATCAGGTATAGAGATAAATTTGAACACTATACAGGTATAATTCCTTGGGACTGGTATCACTGATACATATACGGGTTCCCTCCCAGATCAGATTTACTCTTCATCTACCGCAAATCGGTCCAGGAACTTAAATGTGCGCAGACCATCCTTAAGGCTATCCGCGAAACTTTCACTAGCAGACTTGGCAGTATACACACCGGGACGGCTTGTTTCGATTCCAGCATTACGGAGAGCGCCCGATCCGCTTCCTAAGCAGCCCACAGGCTTGCCGAAACGGAATGCATCAATGAGGATCTGCAACGGACGTCCCGCAGGATACAAGGTCGTCGCCTTCGTAGGTGAAGAGGTGAAGCTTTTAGCATCGAAGAGACCATCAGCTCCGTCGACAACAACGACAGCATCGAAGTTGATAGCATCGGTAGCAGAGTAGGTCTGGTCTACACCGTCGGCCATCCGTTCGGCAACAACAACCACGTCTACACCGTTATAGGCAAGGCTGTCCTGGAGACTTTTGGCCTGGGCGATAGAGGATGCCTTGCTGACAGAGGCAAGGACACCCACCTTCAAGCCGTCAATCCGGAAAAGTTTCTTGCCAAAAACGCCAACATTGGCTGTCTTGTTGTTGTGGTAGAATGTTGGATCAGGTTCCGGCTCCTCAACACCAATGGCGCGGGCTACCCTTCTCGCAACGTCGTTGCTGACGCGGTTCAACTGGATGATGACATTCTCGCGCACCACGGAGCTCTTGACATTAGCATTCTCAAAGCGCATTGCATCAATCATAAACTGCTGCTCTGCGGGGGCAAGAGAGTTGTAGAACAGACGGGGCTGTGACCAGACATCTTCGAACGAAGGGCTAGTGGCACGCATAAGCTTGCCATTGTAGGTCCGGTGAGGAGTGGTGAAAAAGCCTTTTCCGGCAGTCTCGTTCGCTTGTTTTGGCGAGCCCTTGTTCAGGGTGTTGGGAGTGTAGGCATTCTTGTTCAACGGAATATACATTTGCCCTGGTCGATTGTTAAAATGAACACTCTGGATGCAGAATGGCGGAACTAACCTGCTCCGTCACGATTGTTGTTGTGGACGGGCGTTCGAGGGCGGTTTATTGGCAACTGCTCAAAGTTTGGACCACCATGGCGATTCAATTGGGTGTCTAGGTACGAAAAGAGACGTCCTTGAAGAAGGGGATCATCGGTGAAGTCAATGCCGCGAACAATGTGGCCGGGTTGGAACTGTCACGGTTAGGAAGGGACAATGAAAACCGGGAAATAACGTACCATGACCTGCTCCGTCTCAGAAAAGTAGTTGAGAGGATTCCGGTTGAGCTGCATTTTGCCCAAGGGGGTAATGGGCACGTACTCCTCGGGAACGATCTTAGTCGGGTCAAGTAGATCAAAGCCAAAGCGCAACTGATCCTCTTCATCCATAATTTGAACACCAAGCTGCAATTGATGTATGTCAGCAATTAGATTGGTCAGTTCCTATCCATCCAACTCACCTCCCATTCAGGATACCGTCCGGCCTCAATGGAATCGTACAAATCCTGGCGATGGAAATCTGGGTTCTTGCCAGACACTTGCTGGGCTTCCTCCCACACAAAACTGGCCTTGCCTTGCAAGGACTTCCAGTGAAACTTAACAAGTTTGGACGCACCGTCATCAGTTACAAAGCGATAAGTGTGGATACCAAATCCATCGACGTGTCTGAAGGATCGGGGGATCCCGTGCCCAGCCATGGCCCAGAATAGAGTGTGAAGAGAGCTGGGCTGTTGACTGAAAAAGTCCCAAGCCGAGTCATGCGCTGTGGCAGCTTGGGGGATTTCATTTTCGCCACTGGGCTTGACCGCATGGATGAGATCGGGGAACTGAATTGCGTCCTGGATGAAGAAAATAGGAATATTGTTGCCAACAAGATCTCCAGCGCTGTCAGAAGACGTATATGGGTCAATTGGAGTCTTGCTTACCGAAGTTTCCCTCGTCAGTATAGAACCGAGATGCGAAACCATGGACATCGCGTGCCAGATCCGTACTTCCCCGGCTGCCGGCAACGGTAGAAAAACGGACGAACATGGGAGTTTGCTTGCCCTTGGCAGACAAGAAGGAGGCGGCAGTGATGTTAGAGAAGTCTCCGTATGATGTGAAGACACCATGAGCTCCAGTGCCACGAGCGTGGACGGCACGCTCAGGTACCTAAACGAGCATTATTTGTTATAATTAAGGCAGTAATACATAGAGGATGTTAACATACTCGCTCGTGGTCGAAATGTTGGATTTTCTGGCGGAAAATGAAGTCCTCGAGTAATGTAGGTCCTCGTTCTCCAACTTTCAGGCTATTCTGTTCGGCGATAGGACCGCCGACATCTGAGGTCATGAACGTATCATTGTCGTTTAGATAAAACTGAGACAAAAACTCTTCAGTTGCGTCTGCAGAATCGCCATTGTCACGACGTTTGATATCGTGAGGATTCCCCGAAGACGAGCCAGGGAGCTCGCCGGTCATATAGGGACAAACAGCATTTGCAATGCCAATTAAGGCTGGGGCAAAACCCAAAGCGCGCATCCTGTCGACTGGTGGATATCGCAGGAGCACAGCGACAGAGTATTGTTAAACAAATTAAAAGGTTGCCGTTTGATCAATGGGGAAGAGGGTATTTGAATAATGCCGGGGGCAGCCGTTGCTCTTCGAAAAATTGCCAACCGAACCCCTGCCGGGTCTTCTATTTATATGGAAATAGATGCATTGGGAAAGCAGAGCCGGAAAACATCTTACCAATCAACCAATGGGCCAGTCCACCGCATCTGCAACATGGCAAGTTGCAGGAACTATACTTCGGAGGTAAAGGCAAGTCGGATATCGTCATTGGTCAGTACTGAAGAAACGTGGGTATCCGACCAAGATTGCCTAGAAATGCCGAGAACACAATGGTGCAAGTGGTTGATAATTGGCATGGTGGAGTTGATTAAGACTTGTGGAATGATCGCAGTGGGCCGTCGGTGCGGTCCTTTAAAGCGACTTAACGTCCCTCGCGAGAAGAATTAGCCGGATAAGCCACTTTTGGCAAGGTACAATCACGGCGGACGAAGAGCTCTCCAATGGCAAGCTTGGAATGAGGGCATTTCCTCCGGCCTATCACTGCAGATCCAATCGGGAACAAACCAGTCGCAATTCATAGAAAGCCACCAGGAACAATAAACGAGGCAGGACGGATGTGACAGCAGGCTTGGCAGGATTGAAGACTAACCGAGCGGGTTCAAGGCGGTCGAGCCCGTGATGGTTGGTAATACACTTGGTCTGGTCCGCTAAAGGCAGCAGACGATACTCCACCGGACGATGATCATGAGATGGCTCTTCAGGCTTCACAAAATTCCATTAAGGAACGTTTATTGCGATGTCTGGTAGATGCCTGGAACATTATCCACTGATCAGAAACAATGCGAGATTTCTGATGAGGATTAATCAAACCATGACTCGGGGATGCACCGTTAGAGATAGATATCGACATGTCAATCTCTCGTGCAACCTTCCCCGCAGAGAAAATCGACTAAGATAGGGGGGAAACTGATTGATGGATATTAATGCCAAGCAACCGATAAATTTGGGGCCGCAGATGCCGGCAGTCTTCTGCTTTAGTGCTACTAATTGAAACATTGGAGACATCCTCGTGTTGATTAAGGAGGAAGAAGGGAAAAGGAGAGGGAAAGGACGGATCGAGAAGGAAGTCAAAGTGTCAGTCACCTGATGACTTTAATGACCTTAATAAAGATATATATATATATATATATATCCTTCCAAAGTCACTCACTACAAAGACTAAACCAAACTTGAATAGAATCCCTAAACATACCTAACTATCCAATTTTCCACTCTTCGGCTCTCGAACCATGCTTAACACTTCCCGAGGTCTGCTGGGATCACTACAATCCTTAAATCCAAATTTCTCATATATCACAGCACCTTCCTTACTAGCATCAATATAAACCGCTGCTCCATTTTGATCAGCCAAATCACAACCCCAGGCCACTAACATTGACGCAGCGCCTCGGCGACGAAAGTCCGGGTGAGTCCCAAGCATATCAAGATCTAGAATTGTGAGGAAGGCTCAATCAAGTGAAGGGAACTTGAGCCGAGACATACAGTAGTGTTTTTTCCCTCCCACCAATCTCAGTCTTTCCCTTTCCAGACCACCAAAAAAAGCATCACAGGCCTCCCTGTCAGACTCCGCATGCCAAGGAGGAAACCGATCCCCGCGTTTATCGAGGGCGAAGTCCCATTTTGCGTACGCGGCCATTTTCCCATTTTCGTCCACTACCTTTAGGTACTTCTGTCCGGGTTTGTTGAGGAGATCGTATCGGTTGGCATGATCCCACCACTGGCGCAGGCCGGGTGTGTCCGGGAACAGAGGGCGCATTTCAGGCATAGTGAAGATATCGTACCACAATTGGGTGATTTGAGGGATGTCCTCTAATGTGACCGGTTCTATTCGGAGAGACTTTTCTTGGGTTGGCTTGGTGTTCGACATTCTAGTTCAGTAATGGGACGGTAGGTTAAGTATTGTTATAATACAATTGAATCAAAATATATATCGTGATCAATCACCTTGAGGGTTAGAGAAGTGGTACAGTGCAACATGCCGGGTTTTATACCTAGGGAATTTTCTGAGAACTAAATATTTTTAGATTTATATGTTTTAAGTAAACACTAATTGGCCTATTATTTGGATACGAGTACTGTGTACACCGGAAATCCCTGGTGGATTGGTGCGCTTCCAGGTCAGGTTGGGCACAAAATTGATATGTCAAATATTTTAGATTATTAGTGTTATTAGGTTTGTTTATCAAATAAAAAATCAAACACCTTACCTTTGATAAGAAAGAAGCTTCCATGGTCTAGTGGCTATGACGCGAGTCTCATACTAAGTATGACACGAAGGCTAACCTTGGTGACATCTCGAAAGCTGAGTTCGATTCTCAGTGGAAGCATTGTTTCATTTTTTTTTTTTCTTTTTTGCCCAACACTCATCACCTATTACTAAAGATATCACGCTATTTATTAATATTAGCGCTATTTTTTTATTCTCTTCCTCTTTCCCCCACCATAAAAGATTGTCCTTTAATCCATGTGTACAGTACTGCACACTGTAAATATTGTCGAGTCATACAGTTGTCTCCCCTCCTGTTCGGAAGATCAGATCTGCAAGGGCGGTTCATAATTCAAATCATATCACACAGCATTTTATGCAGCCAAGACAATCTATTGAAAAATGGGCTGAAAGATGAACATTCTGCTGGACCGATCTGCACGGATATAGCCAATCTCTTGCCTGTAAAACGCAAGGGCCAAGATATAGTGACTCGAAAATTACACAGAAACCACAGCTGAAGCAATCATAAGCAATATCTGTCCAAATATGCTTTAAGAGTATGTATGGGATGTATTCTATATGCATTTACAAATATCACATATTCTCAGCCAGCCATATTGTCGAGAGTGGAACGCGAAGTGCTGAGAGCTGAACAGAACCCAACGGTGGGGAACAACACCGGGCGAAGGACAAGATATAAGAAGTAGATCGCTTCGGTTCAGAGAATTTACTGAACCAGCTTCGCTTGGTTAATTTATATATAAAGAAGGCCTCATCTTCTCCCGAAATTCCTGTTCCTTGAACCAGATAAGCTCGCACAGTACCTCCAGGTGCTCCTGCCTTTCAACCGGCAATATGGCTCGCATTACTAGCATCGCTTTTGCAACCATATTGTTTAATTTCCTAGCTGTTGCTCTTGCAAAGGCCATCCCCCAAGTTTCCCACGATGTTATCATCGTAGGAGGCGGGCCCGCCGGTCTCAGTGCCCTAAGCGGCCTGTCTCGAGTTAAGAGAAAGGCCATAATGTTTGATTCGCAAGAATACCGAAATGCCCCAACGAGAAACATGCACGATGTTATCGGCAATGATGGTAGGCTGCTTTTAGATCTAACCCGAACGCAGGCTAATGGCATTTAGGAACACCACCTGCTGTTTTCCGTGGTCTTGCCCGTGAGCAAATCTCCAAGTACAAAACCGCAACGATGGTCAATGCAACTGTCCAATCCGTTACGCCTGTTCACGATGAGGGTTACTTCCGTGTAACCGCTGACGGAAAAGAGTATACCGGCCGAAGTGTCATCCTGGGCACTGGGCTTGTCGATATTCTGCCTAGTACGCCGGGAATGACGGATGCTTGGGGAAAGGGTATGTATTGGTGCCCATGGTGTGATGGGTATGAGCACCGTGACCAGCCGCTGGGAATTCTCGGCCCCTTGCGGGATGCTTACAGCAGCGTTATCGAAGTCCGTCATTTGAACACGGATGTCGTAATCTATGCAAATGGCACAGAGAACGACGAAGAAAAGGCTGTCCTGAATAAAAAATACCCCGGCTGGGATAAGGTGCTTGAAGCATACAATGTCACCATCAACAATGCCTCAATTACATCGATTGAGCGCCTGCGGAATGGATCCGTGGCCAACGATCCCAAGGAAGATCTGCAGTTTGATCAGTTCCGGATACATTTCGCCGATAATTCGACAGCGGTCCGTAATGCACTTTTCCTCAATGCCCCAACTGTGCAGCGCTCGCACATACCAAGTCAACTGGGACTTGGCATGGCCGACAAGAAGATTGTGGTGGGTAGCAAATTCAACACCACACTCCCCGGGGTGTATGCTATTGGTGATGCGAACAATGATGGGAGCACAAATGTACCCCATGCCATGTACAGTGGAAAGGGTGCCGCAGTTAAGATCCACGGTGAGTCGATTCGGTGAAACTGGCTTGATAAGTCATGCTGATAGTTAACTGCAGTTGCTCTTGCGCATGAGGAGTCAGCGGCAGCTATCTCCAAGCGAGGTTTGGAGAAGGGAGCCTGGAGATCGATTGGCGATGATCTTGAGGCCTTGTGGAAGAGAGCTCAGAGTGTATAATTTGAGATGTATTTACTTCGATGGTAATTTGGTACATAAAGCAAGCCTATTAATAGCAACACACATAACACTGTTTACTCGAAGGGAATAGGTAATCATAATCCATGTATTGGTTGGTCTTCTCTTTTTATAAGTAGCTGTATCGCCGCTGCAAAACAGCCAGGGAATTCCAAAACCTGCGTTTTCATCCATCATGATTGTCGCATAATCCAAACACCCAAGTCTGTATACCGGATAATCATCAACATAAATGCGTCAAAAAAAAAAAAAAAAAAA